>WUAP02133241.1:0-13470 GCA_015163945.2 Stichodactyla helianthus | reverse complement strand
AAAGAATTAATTCCCAAGAGTGACATCACGTGGTCTGAAATGGGTAAACAAACAACGAAGGTAAAGAGGTCTATTGACTAGCGTGCGCGCAAACCTTTCCCTACCCCCCCCTCCCCCAACACACACACACAGGTAAGGATACATCTACACATTTTCAACTAGTACCAGTCTCTTCCCAGACTTCCGGAAACAGGAAGATAGGACGTAATTTTGTGGGGGGAAAAAGCAATTTTTTGAATGCTTTAGTGATAATATAAGTCTGCTATTACCTTTAAGAGGCACTTTGATCGTTCCTTGAATCAGGCTTATTACTTCACACTTGAGTTTGCAGACTTCAATCTCCAACTCCCGAATTCTGTGGGGAGATATAAAAATATGCTAATCACTACGCGCGAAATCACTGGGCGTCCAATCAGAATGTCCTGTCACGGTACAGTAACTGTCACGCAATAGTCACTGTCACGCCTGTGAAAAAAAATTTTCCAAGTCATATGAAATTCGCTCAAAAAAGAAAAACGAGCATGCAGAGAAAAACAAGTAAAAAACAAAAATGACTTACATCTTCTGTTGTTGTAACGACATGACCGCCTCGCATTCGTTATCAGAGTCCACACCATCTTTAGCTAAAACGGACTGGCTTGTCTGTGACGTCAAGACTGTAGCTATTGTGTTGTTATTTATATGATCACTCTTTGTTGTCAATTCCCTGTTCACAGTACATGTCTGTACTGGAGTAGTGTCTGTCTGTCCTTGAAGACTTTGACTGACAGGCAAAGTACCTTCCACGTGATTACTGTTTGTCTTTCCTGCAAGACTTGTGGTCTGTCCTTGAGTAATGGCTGTCTTTCCTTGTAAAATTTGATTGACAGGTGAAGTATCTTCAACTTGATTTTTGTCTGTCTGTTCAGTAAGACTTGTGGTCTGTTCTTGATTAGTGTCTGTCCGTCCTTGAGAAATTTGATTGACAGATAAATTACCTTCTGCTTGATCAGCATCTGTCTGTCCTTGAAACATTTGTATCAGAGGTAAAGAAACTTCTGTCTCAGTACTGTTTGTCTGTCCTGCAAGACTTGAGATCCATCGTTGAGTACTGTCCTTCTGTACTTTGCTACCTGTTAGACCAAGTAATCTTTGATTAAGAGATAAAGTACATCACAACCTCAAGTATAATGTCTGTCTGACATCCCATACTGTTTATCTAAAAGTCTAGAGTGTATTAACTTTGTTTGGCAAGGCACAGTACCTCTCTCCCTCCTGTGTATGGTCTGTCTGTCCTTCCTTACTGCCTGTCTAAATTTTGATTGACAAGTAAAATACCTCCTCTAGAAGTATCATGACTATTCCTTTTTGTTTTCTCTGTCAGACCATCTATTCCAACTGCTTTTAGTAATTTCATTGGCTTTTTTCTTGGTTCTACTGCATTAGCTGGTTTGTTAGTAGCTGGGACAGGAGCTGAGTTTCCATGTCCATCAGTAATCATACAGTCTAAAGACACTGGACTTGAAGTATCACAAGCTTTGTCTTTGTATGTCTTAAAGATAAAATGAAAACAAAAATAAAAATCTCAATTTATCTATTCATTATTACTGGCAATATAAATATATGTATTTTCAAGTCACTTTTCTTTTTGGGTGAAGGGGGTAGCATGCAATAATTACTGACATGTATGAGGGGGGTTATATAGTGTTGTTATTATTACCTTTGAAGCTATTTCCATAGTGTTGCCATCCTCAGCCTCACAAGGATAGCTGTGGGATCTTTCTTTTCTGTATTCATTGGATATGCGTTCATGGATTTTATATTTGACTTCTGTAGTTGATAAGGGAGCATTTGACATTTCTTGAGGGTAACCCATCTGCCTACGTCTCGACTGTCCTGTAAAAATATCATTGCCAATTTATGCTGAGTAACTTTCAGAATTGACTCATTCTGCTTAGCCAAGCCTTTTCCACTTCAAATCATTTAGCAATAAGTGATTCCAGTATTTTCTTATCAATGAAAAATTCAAAGAAAATAGAACAGTGGCCTGGACAAAATTGGACCTAGCAGAATGGGACTATTGCTTATATAATGTTCAAGGGAATAGTCTGACATCTGGTCCACATTTGGACATTTATGCAAAGCCAAAGTGATCTGATATATACAATTCTTAAGATAACTGCCACATGACAAACCTGTAGTGTCTTCAGAAACTGATCGACCAAGCTTCTTTTTCTTTCTTAAGCTATTACGAACCTACACAATAAAAGAAACATTTAAAAAAGATTTTCAGGACAACCTAAGGCCATGTTTCTGTGTATCCAATACTAACCCAACTTATGATACCTCCTTGACCTGGACTGCTTCTCTCAAAACGAGATGATGTGTTCCCATCTATTTTGTTCTTTTGAAAGAGATAAGCAAAATCATTAGACAACCTAAGAAACAGTTCACTTAAGCAATCCCTTAGTTAGTCATTTAGTTAGTCATTGTGTCTATATTATGGCCTTGGTGTGTGTGGTTTATGAAATACTGGGGTAGTCTTAATCATACCCATCACCATCTACCTTACTGGTACTGGTACCATCATCATTATCATCATTTTACCTTCAAACTAGTCAGCCAGTCATTGTAGCAGGCATCTTTTGCAGGGGAGAGCAAGTATTCCTTTCCATCGTTACTACCATTTGTAAGGTACAATTGTCAATTAGATTATCAACTAAGTCTTGCAGTATTGCTATACAATTTTGAAGATATTGGAAAAGATTGGAACATACTTTTTTTAGCACTGAAGCATTGTGTGTCAGAAAACACATGAAAACGCATAGCTTTTTAAAGAAAGTTACCTTGTGAGAATCACAAAAACGTCCAGTTTTCCTGATGAAATACCGAATGACCTAACAAAGATATTTGTAATTAGAAGTATCAGACCTATTCTTCTGGTTTATCAAACTATTGATTGTGTAGACATACCAGACTTCAAAGAAGTTCAGGAAAAACACTAGAAATAGAATATACCCTCCTCAGACCCACACTACTAACAGTACAGTACAAAAATTCCAATCCCCACTGAGGAGTACCCATCCATGGTATGCTACTCAAAAACATCATATGAGTAGTATAAACTACATACCCCTCAGGTGTGGCATTTGGTAATGCACGACTGCTTCTTTGGTCATAATACAACAATCTTGAGTCATCCTGTAGTACGAACCTTTATAAAATGCAACAGTTACAGTTGTATCACTTCTATTATAATAATTATGATTTAACTGAGTTAAGATTTTTCTTTACATGGGTGGAAAAGAAAAAGAAAAAAAATAAGAACACACCAAGACATGAGAACCTAACAACACTTGTTAATGTAAAACCATGATGATTTTTATGGTCAAAAAACTATTTATTGAACAAACTTTAATAATAGACATGCAGACATTCTAGTGGTTACCTTACCAAAAATTATTTCCTTTTTCTTTTAGCTTTTGCAGCGAACCAACTGAAAAAACAAACAAATCACCAAATAGTTAGTGCAACATGTGTATTTTTGGTTAGACTTAATATAATGTGTGTGTGACCTATTATCAATCCCATTTCATGCAATATAAGTAATGTATACAATATGAGTGGCAATGTTGTATCAGATATACAAGCTTGAGCCGCAGGTGAGAGATTGTAGATCTGATATAACATGGACATGAATATTGTATATTACTTATGATACGTCTTGGTTACCTAGATCGTGTTTGACTAAATTTTTGAACATACATGTGAATTTGGCTGAGAAAATCAGCTTTAAAGTTTATGCAAATCAGGATGATTTTGTATCAGATATACAAGCTCCTCCACATTAATGATTTTCTATTGTTTTGGCCTCATCAATTATTCATGAGGTATTATAATAAATTAAAAGAATATACAGCTATTTCAAAAATGATTGCTGGATTGCTTTTTTTTATACTAAGGCTGAAATGCACCATGAGTAATGTGAACCAAATAACTCTTCAGCGCAGCTCTTTGCAATATGGAGCCAGCATATTTTCTTCTGTGCTGACATCATTTACATGTGATCCACAATGCATTTCAGTCTTGGTATGCAACATGCAACATGTAATGCCCAACAAAATCTAAAAGCTTCAGCAACCTTTTTGAAATAGCTGTATACAGTATAGTGCCAGTATATAATAATAATAATAATAATAATTTTTTAATTAAAATATTATTTACAAGCTAAGCGAAAGTATATATAAAAGGGAAGATTATAAATAATGTAAATCGTCTATTTTAAAAAACATTCAAATAAAAATGTAAAATAAATAAATAATAATAATAATAATAATGTCTTTATTTCATTTGCTAAAGTACATAGCAAATGTTACAATAATTAGTATAAGAAAATACAATAAGAAAAATCTAAAAATCATAGCATTAGTATAATAAGATTTGCATCAACATGGTCTTCAAATGCTCCCAGCATGTCAGACCCAACAATTTAGGATGTTGTTGGCCAATAATGTTGGGCATATTTGCATGGGCCTTACAGTAAGGAACCAGTCATTATTTATATTGGGGGGACTGGTACAAAAGTGGATGTGCCATGTTTGGTTTTTCCTGACCCCCCTTTTTGTAATGCATAATTTGTTCTGACCCTCCCCCCTTCCCACATAGATCACCAATGTTCGATGACAATATATTTCCATAAATTTCTATAGCCCCCCTTTCTCCTTGCATAAAAATTGGTGACCCCCCTATTTGCACCAGTCCCCCCCTCTAATAAATGACTTGTCCCTAAGCCACTGAATCAAGAACCCAATCAAGAATGCAACAAAGCATTACAGCATGATGCACAAAAGTAAAACCACTTTTAATGTATTTGCTTATTTTAAGCATAGGTTGCTGTCAAAATGAGCTTTTACACCCCTTATGTGGTAAAACCATATACATGTCAGTTGAATGTACCAAAAAATCCCGCATAAAACTTTTTTTTGTCTCTCAGCAATGCTTAACAAATGCTTATAAAATTAACGTAAGTATTTATAATAAGATTAACCATTAACTTTACTTATATTAATACTAGCTGCCAAATAAATAAAGCTTATCTGACATATTTTTAGTGATAAAATTCTCAAATAGAAGCGCATCTATAATTAAAAAGTTCAATTAAACTAACAATAAGTAAGCTTAAAGAAGCTTTAGGACTTATTTATAAACAAAAGATCTTTGAATTGATAAACAAAAGATAACAATTACGATATTCGAATGAACGCATCGCCAAAAGCGCGCCAATAAATGCCTTCTAATAGAATAATTTCAATTAAAACTTACCTCCATTTTGCAAGGGCTTAATATATCCCTCAATGCTGAGCCAAGATCGATCAGAACTAAAGTCTTGATTCATTTTTTTGAGGTTTAAGCTTATTTGAATTGGTAAAAATTTTTACAGCGCCAAGAAGTAGCGCTGAGAGCGCTTCAGGGTTTTTACGAAATTAAAACTCTTTCACGACCAATTCTTTTGCGTCTCTATATCGTTTATATAAAGAAGAACCTCGTAGAAGTTAGAAATTTTCTGAAGGTAGAAATTTCGTCAATGAAGAAGAGAAAAATTTGTTTCGTTGTTCTGACCTAAGGAAGTTCGACACATTCCTTCAGGGTCACCGGCATACGAACATCTTCCGAAGGTGAGTCACCGGAAACGTCCGAAACGAAGATACTCCGGACAAATTCCGGGGAAGCACCGGGCACACTCACTGCTCGTCAACTGGCTGATTTCCGAATTTTCGGTTTGCCAACCCATAATATTTGCTGTGCCCGTCAGTTAGCTGTCACTATAATTCCTCTTTTCGGATCCTATTTGTCGAATAACATACTTCAGTAGGCGGGAAAAATTTGAAGTTTGATATCGCGACAGAAATGCAGATCCGAACAAACTGTTTGTTCAACGAGGGAGCTAAATACAGACAACTTTCTACTTTTTCCGCAGGCTACTAAGAATTCTCGCAGATGAAATATCATTGGCTTGAAGCAATATAGGCTTGCTTTCCCTTCTGTCAAGAATTTTGCATGTTGAAGTTTATTTTTAACATATCCCCATAAGAAACCGCGGGAATTTCCAGAAACTTTTTGAACTTTCAATATATGATCAAAATCTATAATATTTTAAATTTCAGTTCTTACCATTTTTCTTTTTTGCAGGATGTTGTAGGGATGGGATGTGGGAGTTGTGAGGCAAAGATTGAGGGATAATGGATACGATTACAGAGACGGATCCAATATTTGTTCTAGGGAGGTTGCACTCGTAGCATTTGCGAGTAAAATGAGCACATATACACCTATTTCAAAAATCGTTGTCGCAGGCGAAGCAAGTCCACACTCCAAGGCCGCAAGGAATTTCGGTAATTTTTCTCATAAATCATCTTTTCATTACTGGTATTTTCCAAAATATTCGGTTTAACACCTGAATTACCACTGCAGCTTGCCGGAAATTATGTCACAAATGCATGCAACCAAAATATGCTTTAGATGAATTAATTTTGAAAAAGATTACTGAAATCCTTTGCAGTCTTGGAGTGTTGACTGTTGCGTTCAGCTGCGACAACGATTTTTGAAATAGGTGTATAGGAAGGGCACTTTCCTTTCCTTGAAGGGGGTGAGCTATACCCCAAAATCAGCCACTGCATTACTAGTAACCGCATTCACGATGTACGTATAAAACAGAATGATATATACCAGATCATTATAATAAAAGGTGATTTTAATAGCAGTATTTGTACAATGTATCTAGATCAAATAAAAATTAAGTTTTTGGTGATATTGCCTAAACTTATCAGACAACTCTTGAAGTCCTAAGTTAGTCTAACATCATACAAAAAAAAAAAAAAAACGATAGAAAGAAAAGGGAATTAGCATTGAAACTGGATATTAAATGTCACGAGTGTAATCAGATGATCATCTGTAACGTCATCAAAATCGTTTTGAATTCACAGTATTTCATGGTAAGAAAGACAATAGCTTCTGTCAGTAGAAACCCACTAGCATACTATCACCAATCCTGCAATCTGATTGCACTAACTGTTGAGTGATAGATAGTGAGTAGCGAAAAAGCCGAAGCCGATGAACTAAAAAAATTATTAAAATAATAAATATTATAAATTCGAAGGTAGAATGCTAGTGGGTTTCTACTAAAACGATTACTAAAACAACTACTCGTTCTCATTTTCTATGAGTGAATCTATCGACTCCTAGAAAACGAGAACGAGTAGTCTAATTGTTAAATATAAACTTTGAGGATTCAGCGCAAAATTATAAACATGATTAATCAACATCTAAATCCACCCTCTTCCCTCTTCCCCAAAAAAATACACACACGCGCGTGTACACACCCCTTTTCTCTTTCTTAAACTATCTATATTACTTACCACTATTGCTATCACTGCTAAGAAAACATCAAGATCGAAAAAAGAGGATTGTCAAAGAAAAACTTCACTAACACGTAGGACGTACAACTCTTAATTAACGTAGCTTGATTAAAATCGTAACAGACCTTCAACATATGAAACACGTTATATTTGATACACGAAATGAAAAAGAAAAAATAAATTATGAAAACACTATCTACTTCTTGATCTTTTTCGTTGTTTACTTCTGGATTCATGATCGTCGTTGTGGCGTCTCTCTTTTCTTCGCTCTTTGCTGCGACTTCTTTTTCGTTCACGACTTCGGCTGCGACTTCGGCGTTCCCTGCTCCGTCCATGATCATGTTCACGGCTCCGGCGCTTTTTGCGATCACGATTATCATCACGTCTGTCACGATCACGGTCGCGCTCACGACTTTGTCGATGGGATCTTTCGCGGCTTCTGCTTCTGGTCCGTCTTTTGGGACGCGATTCTCGGTCTCTACTGTAGCGGTCACGGTCACGGTCACGATCACTAGAGCCTCGCCGGTCATCGCCATCACCATCGGTTAGTTCTCTATCTTGTCTTCCATTCCTTGATGGACTGTGCAAGAGAAATCACATAATAAATCTAACAAGAGAAAAAGTGTTTGATCTGATATCCAAATAAACGAGGCGCAGTCAAGTTTTTTAACCGACAACGAAGAGTTTGGATGGAGAATGAAACACTCTTTCTCACACACCGCTGGGAACTATTGTCAAGCTGACCGCTGCCACCTGACTCCTTTATTTCTCAAACAGTGCTAAACATTCAAATAAGCTGGCTAGACTGTATGTTTACAAAAATCTAATAAACCAAACTTCCAGCAATGTTTATTCTAGTTTTATCGAGGGTGGGGTGGGTACTTCAGGCCTCTGAACAAACGTCAGCAACAGACCTTTACGGCGTAAGCATGAAAAGGAGGCCGAAGGGCCGACAGAATCAAAAATAGAGGCGAAGTTGACTAGCAATGTCTTTTCATCTCACAAATCCCATCACTTTTCTTCAGACTAAGATTACAAACACAGCTTTACTGGCTTAATACGACATTCTAAAGCCTGCTGCAGTACCAAGGTTTCCGTGGACTTTTTGCTGAAAATCTGAAAGTTTTGACCCAGAGATATCTTGTAGAGAAACTTTGACTTCATTGTCGGTCATAATCGCAGTCTTTTAATTTATTTTACATGAACTCTAGGCCCTTAGTCCTAGATTTTTATGTCGTAAAGGTCTATGGCGAACAGCAAGAAAGCAACTGACTCAGACACTAAACACGTGACTTAAGGACCCTAGGACCCAGACCCCAGCGGTGTGAGAGAAAACATTTTCCCTTTCCTTCGTTTCTTAGCCAATACAAAATATGACTTCCAGTATTCCTATCAAGCTGTTCATGCCCACTGTCTCACAATCTAACCTGTCTCTTCCTTGTTTCCTGTCCTTCCATCCATCACTAGCCGTTCTTTTGTGGTCATCACAAAGATTCCTTTCGGTCAGTTTTCTTTCGATGTCTTTCTGTATCGGTACAGGGATACGAGGAAACAGGGTTCCATACCATTCCAGCTTCAACATGAAGCTACGAACTAACTGGCCTATAGTCATTGGACAGCCTGTACCTGCCTTGGGGTCAAGCTCCTGTAATCAGATAGTATTGTAGAAAAAAAGATCGTGAGATAAAAAGGATACAAAATAGGAAATAAAATCGAATATATCCCAAGATAATTTTTTAGTGTATAAAAACCTCAAATATTTTAAATTAATATTTTAATTTATGGTCTATTAAAATAGACCTTTAATGAATTAGCTTAATTGACCACAAAACAATGGTTTCAATTTGAGGCTGGACTAGATGTTATCATACATTTACTGTAACATATCAAGTACAGCCTTGATTCAGAACCATTGATTCATGGTTAGTGAAGCGAATTCGGAAAAGGGCTAGTCAGAAGTTGATATAAAAGCCTAAAGCAACAGTTTTCATGATTATGAATTTTGCTTAGAAAACTATATGCTGTGCAGGAATTCACAAGAGAACAAAAAGACATGACCTTCAAGTTATATCATAATTTGAAGACCAAAAAACAAATGATATTTAAAGAATAAGAAAAAAGAGTTATTTTTCAAAGGATAGTTGCAGACTTTATAATTGATCATTTAACCTCAATTATTGATGTAAATGTATCTTGGTACAGAGGGGGCCATTGGTAGCTGAATCCAGTAAACTAGAGAGCTACTGTATCCTGGAAACACAGTAAAATATGGTCAACAGTAATACAATGAATAAATGATAAATCTATAATATAGTCAAAAAACTGTATGCCAAATTGATCCTGCTTAGGGAATGGTGTTAAATAGCTAGCCTGTTTTGAATATTTTGGCCAAGTGACTGCACACATTTGGATGTTTTTTAAATAAAATTCCTTGTTTTTTACTAGCAACATAAGAAGCAGACTCAACTCAGCTGTTCTTTAACAGGTGTCACACAAAAAAAGTGCTTTTTTGTGTGACACCTGTTAAAGAACAGCTGAATTGATGCCTGTGTAGCTTGTAAGTTTATGTCACTATTGATGACCAGGCTTAAGATACGAATCAAGGCTTAGGGAAGAAAAAGAACTAACAGTTGTCAATGTTTTGATTTCCTGAAGCCTTAATTCAGATGTTATTCCATAGGATCCCTCAACTGAAATATCCAGAGTGGCTGTTGGCATGGGAATTTAGGTTTAGTACGGAGATCTCAATAAAGACTTCAAAAACAAGGATTAAAATCTTTGACATACAGCTTTTTAACTTAACACTTACCAAAAATGCCAAGAAACTCGACACCTACCATAGCCCCCTCAACTGCACCTACCCCTTTCACTGTGCATCTAACACCAATCACCAACATACAACACTCACAGTATTATGATTTGTGAATCTAATTACTTATACAATCAATTTGGATTATACTTTACCTCCTCATCTTCTAGGTATTGGGCATACCAGTCCCACAAGTCTGCTGGAGGTTGACAATACCTAAGATATTAAAATAGTATTTCTTAGTGGGCTGTTACAGTAAATTTCCTTGCTTTTTTTAAGTATTCAGAGAGATAAGCTTTCAAAAATAATTAAAAGGAGACATTTTTGTCAGGATGATCATTTCTGTCAAGCAGAATGACAAGCAGGACTATCTCAAAATCATATGCACAGGTAATTTAGCATTCCCAGGGCAATGAACATGTTTATGACATGAAATAAATTGATGATATATCAGTGTATGGATCATAATATAGTCATGCTTACCATCCAACCAGGCAGAAATCACATGATTACTGTTGGAAACCAAGCAGGCAAATTAGAAAAGTGAGCAAACTGATGAATATAATATTACATCTTGGTTGCATATTATTGTCGTAAAAAGTCAAAACTAAGGAAGCATTCATAATTTTTTCCCATGTATTTTTTGGAAGCTCCTTGAGCTCCTTGCCATTCTAACTTAGCTTTTAATGACCTCCCCTTATGCAAATAACAGTAAAAACCATGACCACACCCTTATCCTATTTTTGAGGAAACTTTTGAAATTCCTGCCCTAAATCTACCTCTGGGAAATTATCATCATAGCTCCCCTACATGCCCCCATACAAAGTCTAATTTCATCCTCCAATCCTTAATCCTCCCATATGAAGTCCAATTTTCTGGGGTCAATCTGATTTAAAGCTGTGTGAGATTTGTTGGGGCTTGTTACCTGATGTACATAAACCCAAGAGCCCTAATGTATGGTGAATCTGTGTGAGTTAGAAGACCATTTAACTGTTTCCTTGTTAGGCGTAGGGTAAACAGCTTGTACAGGATGCAGTAGGATGTAGACACAATGCCACCAGCACCAACACCACGTACCTGATGGTAAACAAAGGAATGTCATCAAAACTACAGGCACAGAAAACTATCTAAAAGCAACACAAAGAGTAGTTTTGATAGACCTTTCTCACATGGTAACACCTTTGTAAACTCATTCTGAAGTACTTGAATGTGAGACTTGCAGTGCAATAATGGCCACGGATCCAAATGGTCGGGTTGCAAGAAAAATAGTAAAATCTTAATTGTTGCGAAGGCATTTTTAATAATGGCCACCAACTGAGAAATGGCTATCACATGACAAGATATTGATAGAGGGAAAGTAGAGAAAGAAGAGGAAAAGTAAATACATCTATATTCATCATTAATTTTTAGGCACTGTGAGTGTCAATACGATTTGAGCTACAGTGTAGCTCATCCACTCACCCCACCACACATGCCAACTTGTCCTGATGTCTTTCGGCTTCCTTTTTCCCAAGGTTCCAAGTGATCTACCTGCAACATAATTTGTATTATTGACAATAAAGATGCATCCACACATTTATTGAGTTTTCCTTTCTTTCTCCTTCTTTCATTCCTTCTTTCTTTTTTGCTGTTTTTTTTTTTTTTTTTTCACTTGCTTTTTAGGATAAACAGCTGTTACTAACATGTAAATATAAATCACATAAATTAGCAGTTAAGGGTCAGACCCACAATGCAATCTTTCTTTCTTTCCTTCTTTCTTTTTGTTTTTTTTTCACTTGCTTTTAGTAAAACAGCTGTTACCAACATGTAAATATAAATTACATAAATTAGCAGTTAAGGCTCAGACCCACAATACAATCTTTCTTTCTTTCCTTCTTTCTCTTTTCTTTTTTCCTTTTTTCACTTGCTTTTAGCAAAACAGCTGTTACCAACATGTAAATATAAATCACATAAATTAGCAGTTAAGGCTCTGACCCACAATGCAAAGTTGCCTACAGCATTGCTTGCAACAGGGTTTTTAGAGAGATGACTGCGACATCTCATGCTGTACACAGTACAATTTCCCCATTGCAGGCAACATCCCAGGCAACGTTGCACCATGCGTGCGAGTCTTTACTAGTTACTCAATTCATTCAATCTTGTAACTAATGATTTACAGTCATCTGTCAAAAAGTCTTCCAAAAAAACTCAAAAGTTTAATGTTTTATATCAACTACATAGGCAATAATGTAGATGTAGATGTGGATGCAATATTTTAACCTTTAAAAATGTTGTTAGGCATAACAATAAGCTTATCATATAATAAAATGTGTTGAAAAAAGCAAGATCGAGGATCAACAAGACAGCACTTCTAGGATGGAGTTCTTACATGCAAAACGTCCAAAGCTGTTGGAAATTACAGCACTCAATCTGCACTGGACGGGCCTGGAGTCGCCCTTACCTTGTAGTATATCTCATCTACGACCTCGTGGTAGGTTTTTAACTGGTATAACCCGTTCTTGAAGTACGGAGATTGAAGAACATTAGTCAGGATCATATTGTTCAAATTCATCGTTCTTTCGTTGCCCCATATGGGTAAAACGTTCGACTTTTTGGTTGGTTTTCCCTCATATTGAACGCTTTCCTCCGATTCCATAATGAAATTTAAGAATAAAATGTTCTATTAATTTACTAATTTGCTGAAAAATTCGCTGTTATAGAGGTAAAAGATCTCCAAACATTTTTAGAAGCTTGTTTGACGAAAATCTAACGAACCAAGATGGCGGCCCTTAAAATAATTACCCATAATAATCTATTAAATTCTGGCACCAGTCCACCATACCGTATATACAACAGGAAACCCACTCACACCAGCAGTGGTGAGATAAAGTAATAAACATATCATCGCTACGTACATTAGATACAATTATTTTCCATGGGGATACACATATCCTTGGAGGGGATGCGCATATCACTAGAGTTTTTCCCCCGAAGAAAGATAAAATCGAAGATAAAAAGAAAAGTTCTGAATTCACTAAGTAGATATCAGTGGTCACCCATCCGAGTACTAAACCAGCCCTACAGGGCTTGCCCATTAACTGTCTTGAAAGCACACGCCGCATTTAACCACTCGTCTATCGCTTTCAAAGAATTACGTCAACAATGCCAGCGAAAACAATGGACCAGATAGAGTAGACTTTTTTGCTCTTTCAATTCGATGTGAACCGTGGTTAGAGCAAGGGGTTGGTCGTATATGGTCTGGGGGCCGGCCAGCCTCTCCCCTGATGCTTC
>WUAP02133240.1:0-29115 GCA_015163945.2 Stichodactyla helianthus | reverse complement strand
TGCAAATATCCCCTTGGAGCCTCGGCTGAATGCTTTGTGTTTGACCAGTGAACCGATGTATGGAAACTGGTGAATTCTGATAGCCCCTAGGCCTCATTTTCATGTTTATGTCGCAGAGGTCTTTCGGGACTCGCGCACCAAAAGTAAATAATATTAAATCCATAATTGACTGTAAGTAGCTCATCTCGGGGGGAGGGGAGGGGTGCACCATTTATGATCGGGACTAGAGCGCCAAAAGTAAATAATATTAAATCCATAATTGACTGTAAGTAGCTCATCTCAGGGAGGGAGGGATGCACCATTTATGATCAGAACTCGAGCACCAAAAGTAAATAATATTAAATCCATAATTGACTGTAAGTGAGCTCATCTCATTTTACATGTAATACTCTAACTAAATCATTGTGAAACCAGTTTTCACAAAAGTGTTATCTGGTAAATTGCTTGGTTTCGCCAGCCAGCATTGCGCACATCCCCGATTAAATTACTCCAGTTTCGAGTTCTCCGTTATACATGGTTAGTATTCACGCGTTTCAGTGTGGGTCCGTGGAATTTCAAAGTATATTTGTATTGTTAAGGTCGTGCATTCTTCAATCTATCTTTGTTATTTATGCATATTTCGCCATTGAAAAGTGAGCTATAACCCTGTAATCAAGAAACACAGCGGTAATCGGCGAATTCGATAGAACGCCGGACAAAAAAAAAAAAAAAAAAAAAAAAAAAAAAAGCCAAAATGAGACAATCCTCTTAAAAAGGAATTTTGAATTTCTTTGGGGAATATTTAATTTCTAATTCCGCTCATATTTTGTTACATTCATTCAATGTTTTTTAAGTGCTGATCTTTTTTTGCCAAAAAGTAATATTGTGGGTGAGTTTACGTATCGTCAAACTATGGTCAGACGAATCAGAAACTGGAAAATAAATTCTTCTTTGATCAACTACAACAAGACGCAATATCAAATCTATTTGTTTCTGGAGGATTTCTGTCCCTGGCCTGGCTTAAGTGAGTCATGTCCAGGTTTCTTAAGTTAAACCTCCCCTTGGAGATGGATGGCATGGATGGCGTAGTGTATAAAACGCATCACCACTGTGAGTCCGATGGGTCGGGTCGCTGGTTCGAGCCCTGTGGATGCCACGTGAGAAGAGTTTGCTAGATGTGTTGTTCTTTCCCTTGCCAAGAGGGATTTTTACCGCCGGATTCTCCGGTTTTCCTCCCTCCGTAAAAATCAACATGCGAGCTGAGAGTTGTATGCTTAAAACAGTTAATGTAGTAGTAGTGTGTGTAAGTGATAGCGCCCCCAATAAGTGTGAAAGCACTAGAACGACTAGGCACTTAAATAAAGAGATTTATTTCTGTTTTAGCCTGGTCTGTCAATAATGTCAACGAAATGGCAGATTGATTCGAGTCCGCTTCCCGATCTTGTTTTAGACGAATGACGTGATCGTGCAAGATCACAATGTCCTAAACAGCATTTGTTTGTCTTGTCTTAAGAAAACACTAGTAAAGTGTACAAAAGAACATGTTTAAATATGGAATGAGAATATTTTATTTCGATCGCTGAAAGTGGTTTGAAGAAGCGAATCCGGGCTAGTAAGGTCATTTCACTTAAGAACCAGTAATAGCCAAAATGATCCCCGATTGAACGGCTAAACGAATTCGTAAAACACTTTCTTATGCCCTTATGCCCTACTTAGCGTATTTCCCTTGGTGCTATTGACACCTGAATAGGCAATAATTACTTAGGTCTACATCAAAGTGATCTAAGATGACAATGGTGCCCTAGCAACTGCTATAAACAACTACAAACACCAGGGTCAAAGGAGAAAGGCACAGGAAACGGGCAAACACATGACACCAAATCCCTCGGTAGCTGCGTCCTGAACAATTCTTGAAACAGCGTCCAAAGCGAAGTCCTGTTTAGACTCAAAATCATCGCGCTCTGAAATCATCGATAGCTAGTGACTATGGGATGTACGGCTAGTAGTCAGCCCAGAACAACGGCGCAGTCTCCCCAAGTACAAACCGCAAACGCCGCGAATAATGCTTCACCGAAGAACGATGCGACTCCGGCTAGTGTGAGTCCTAAACAAGAGGATCAAATCCAACCTCTTACAAGCAGTAAGGCAACGGCCGAAGAGCCGGCTAAACCAGGTAAGACAAAAAAGAAGCGCAAGTCGGACATTTCATGGCGGTTAAACGATCACCATAGCTAAGGGCTGTTCGAGTAGAGAGTTTGAATGATCAGTGAGTGCATCTTGGCGTAGTTTCTTATTTCAGTATCAATTTTCATTGTTTTTGCGACCTCGCGCAAGGAAAATTAACAACAGATTACGATTAAAAGGGATTTTAGTTTGTACAAAACAACGGTCGACTAGTTTATGTTGCTCTTTTGCTCATAACCTGCGGTGAACGCCTTGTGACTGTATAGTTGAGTTTTTTTTGTGGACTATTTATAGCAAGCTTATCGTCTGAGGCCAGTACTTCATGTCTTCTTAAAATGTACAGCGAATTACCGCACGATTTATTCCAAATCTCGATGAAGATTGTTTTTCTGATTAACACTGGAGGGCGGGAGGTGTATAATTAAGAATTAGGATAAAGCTATTTAGTTCATCGCTAAATTCCAAATTGTAGTGTCTTTTGTTTGATTGGATTTAAAAACTCAAGCGCGTTACTGTTACTCGAAGTTTGAACGCCATACGAGAAGATGAACAAGGTGTAGAAGACCTATGTAAGCAGCTGCGGAAGACGCTTTAATCGAAACACATCGAATATACCGCTTAGGGGGGTTCAGAAAATGCCCTTGTTACTAATAAAACAAACCATGTGGTTCAGTTCACTGCTTACGATAAATTATTCTCTAAATACGCTTCAAAAAACGTATCGCTAAACATCGTTTAAATATTTGAAAATATAAAAATACCGGCGTAGGCTGATACCGGTTTAAGTAATTGTGCGAAGCAAACTAAAACTAAAAAATTTTAAAATATAATATATCAACCATGAATAATCAGTAAAATGAGCGGAAAGCTGTCTTCGTCAGTCTTTCTTCTTAAATCAATAGAAAAAATAATATATTCTGGTTTTATTTCAATGAGATATCCGTCCAAATAAGAATCATCTTTAGAAGGCGTCGTTGCTATGGGGAGATATCCTATCTGTACTTACTAGTTTTCTATAAAAAACTTCAATGGACTAAAACAGATTTCAAACTTGATATCTGTATGCGAAACCAGTTTATTTATAATAAGTTTCATCTTACCAGCTCAAAAAGTATTTTTAAGAATAGTAATAGCTAGTTTTTGGAATCATTTTTATGTTTTGGCAGTTCAGGACGTGTTTACATACCAAAGAAACTGGTTATTCAACGAAAATAGTGAGGAGAACTCCAAAAATTGTGTGGTTATGAAATTTATTGAAGGAAACAAGGTGTTCTTTTTCAGTTTTCCTGTGCTGTTGGACTATGTCCAGTTTCGAGTTGTTTCTGTAGTTGATTTATTCGGTTCTGTTTGTTTTCTTTACATTTGTTTGTTTACTTAGTGACATCACATGGTCTGATAACAAATACAGTAGATCAGTTATCAAAATAATTGATGAACACCGATAACAGAAGTTTTGAACTACGATAAATTTTTCACAGGCGCCTATCAAAAAAAGTTTTTCATCATGGGTGTTAACAAAACGGAAAACTCAAAATTGAAACAATTAGTGAAAACTAACGTTCTTTTTGGTTTTGGCAAGTTTGTGAATGAATGGATGGATGCATGGATGGATGAATGGATGGATGAATGGATGGATGGATGAATGAATGAATGAATGGATGGATGGATGAATGAATGAATGAATGAATGAATGAATGAATGGATGTATGGATGTATGGATGCATGGATGGATGAATGGATGAATGAATGGATGTATGGATGTATGGATGAATGGATGGATGGATGGATGAATGAATGAATGAATGAATGAAAGAATGAATGAATGAAAGAATGAATGAAAGAATGAATGAATAAATATATGGATGGACGAACGGACGGCATTGATGGATGGATGAATGAATGAATGGATGGATGAATGAATGAATGGATGAATGAATGAATGAATGAATGGATGGATGAATGAATGAATGAATGGATGGATGAATGAATGAGCGGATAAATGAAAATAGAATCAAAGAAAGTTGATGGTTGGTTCTCTCCTGTGCTTCGAGGGTTTTATTCAGGCTCCCTGGTTTTTCCTCCCTCCAAAAAATCAACTTCTAAATTCCATTTCGAATTACAGTACGAATAGCTACTCTGTAGAGGAGCCACTGCTACATCCCATTTATTTTATTTTTTATTTTATTTTTATTTATTATTTATTTTATAAAAAAATAAATAAATGAAAAACTTGGATGAATGAATGACTAAAAGATCGAATGAACGGGCAATTAAATAGACTAAAAACCGCGAAATATTTAATCAGAACTAGCTAATTAAATAATGGATGAAAAGTCCAAGAGTGAAAAAAACCTTGATTGAATTAAACTAAAACCAATTTGCTCACTGGAAGAACTGGGAGAGGGAAAATGAACGAACGGATGAAATGGAATGAGTTAGTGAATGAATACCAACGAATGAAGGAATGAATGAAGGAAGGAAGGAATAAATCGGGTTTATTCTAAGAATGGGAAATGAAACAGTAAGAGATCAGCTGAATACGAATTAGCGTTGTGATAACGAGCGAACCTTCACAGCGAATAAATGAGAAAAATTTAAGATTTACTGCGCCAAAAGTAAATACGATCAGATGATGATCGACATTTTCATTTAACATGGGCGAGAAATTGGTTCTAATTTAAGAAACACTTTATTCAAGTATAACGATTTTTCCCCCCAACAACATCAAAAGTCAACTCTATTATCCTCTTTTCCAAATACTCTGTCAAGATCCGGCCGCAGTAAAACTAACAAATTGATGCACACAGATAAAAAGCAAACCTAGTAGTTTATATATTTTATAAAAGCTTTTTTCTTCGGCGTCTTCCTATATCCAATTTTTCCGTTTTCCAACTGCTTATAATTGCTGTATTTTCCTCTTGTAGCGGAAAAAAAAAACCAAAACATTTCATGAGTTGTGCTCACAGTAAAGTAAACATATGTCGAAGACGTGATCAGGTTTGTGAGATAAATAAAATCTTGTTTACTCTGGGGTTTATTGCCTTGGTTCGTCGATAAACCACTTGGGAAAATCTCTCAAAATTGACCAAAAATAGTGTCATTTTGCGTGTATGCGGGATTGAAATCTAATCCTTATCTTTTTATCCTCTCTCTCATAGACCGAATCAGGGTAGGGTTTTTAGGGGGGGGAAATATATACAGCTTTAAAAATAAAAATTATTCAGAAAAGGAATGACTATAAGTATAAGGGAATACATTTTGAAATAAAAAAGGATAAAAAACAAAAACAAAAATAGTAAAATAAAAAAGTTGAGCGATTTCGTCGGACTCGAACCCGCAATCTTCAATACTAATACGCTCATGAAGCCGCGATAGTAGTCATAAGTCATAATGTATAGTACAAGAGCTGAACCCGGGCTGCCTGTGATCAGTCAAATCTTTTTTTTAATACTCGTTATCATCTCAAATACATTGAATTCGGCACCACAAGAGTTCGACGTCTGAACTGGGCTCAATGTTGTACGAATGATTTCAGTTGCTTCAGAATACTAGTAAAAAACCTAAGTGTACTCACTTCACATGCGAGTAGAGTCGTTTGTTGGTTCTCTCCTGTGCTCCGAGGGCTTTTCTCCGGGTTCTCCGGTTTTCCTCCCTCCGCAAAAACCACCTTCTAAATTCCTATTCGATCTAACGTCGACAGTGGCCTCGGGAAATCGAGCCAATTACTTCCCTGTGAGTCATGAATTCCGGCTCGTGTTGTAACATATGTAATCTCCAAGAGCAAGTTTTCTTGGACAAGCTTTTTAGTTGCTCGTGTACAAAATTTGAAAAAACTTGTGCAGATAGATATGTCTTGAAATTTCATCTAATCCGGTGGAAAATTGGTCCACTCTAAACCAAACAAAAAGCGAGAAAACTGTGCTGGAATGTGAAAACCATTTGGGAGTTTTCTTCGTCATAAAACATCTGCACATCTCGTGCACAATTATTTACCAACCGTTCGAATTCCTTTACAATGTCTATTCCTAACCTCGTTGATTTTCCCCCCGTCTCGTTTCATCACAAAATGCCTAGACTGGCAGTTAGTTTATTTGAAAAAGAAACCAGGAAAAAAGTTGTTTTAATTCACATTTTTTCTTTCTTTTGACAGCAGAGGAGCCTCCACCGAGTAGTGACGCGGTAGACGGAGGCGATAAGAACGCAGAGGCAGAATCTCGAGAGGAACCGGTGGGCGAAGAATCTAAAGAAGTCCATCAGGAGCCAAAGAAAGAAGAACCTCCAAAACAGGAGGAAAACCCAGAACAGGAGGAACCAGCAACTGCAGAAAATGCCGAAGAGACGCCATCAGCCGCCCCGACAACTGAAAGCGAGCCACCACCGCCTTCTAAAGAAGAAAAACCTCTAAAAGAAACCACGCAACCAGAGGAAGAAGCCGCAGTTGACAGTCCAAAACCGACTGAAGCAGCAGCTACGCCAAAGGAAGAAAAAGAAGAGGAAAAACCAGAGGCTACAGAAACAGAAACGAAGCCAGAAGACAGTAAACCAGGGGAGGAGAAGCCTGGGGAATCCAACGAAGAGAAAAAAGACGAAGAAACGCCTGGAAAAGAACACGAAGAAAAACCGGCAACAGAACAAGGAGAATCAAAACCAGAAGAAACGACAGAAAGTTAAGAATACTACCGCTACAACTGAATGTACGTGTAGATATCTAGTGATTTTATGTCGTGTTGATCTTATTAGCGCAGCTACTGTACTATATAAGTGTTATGAGCGGCGCGCACATTTCGCATTCATCGTTTAAAACGATCGAAAAAAAGGCGCTATTTTTGTGCGAATTGGAATATAATGTTCACTAAAATTTTGTGTTGTTTTTAGTGTGGCTAGATAGCCATTTAAATACTTTGCTAATCCATGAACAATCAATCCCTTTTCAGTTAAGCGTTAAGATACTGATACAGCACGTAAACAGTACGGTATGCAGTAACACTGAAATGGTTTTCCATTGTTTTTCCAAGAATTCCCGAATCACAACGCGCAGTTACGGCAACGCGTACGGCTATGAATTTGCCGTGTCCTTTCCCACTCATACAAAAACCGCTCTGCTGTAAAAGTGCGATCATAACACACTTCTACGTCATGTTACGGCAACGTTCCATAGAGCAGATTTCTGAATTGGGGGGGGGGGAGATAAGGTGAATTTGCAGTCCTTAATGCACAGTTCCGTACTTTACTGTAACCGTAACTACACGTTGTTGTAGCAGTACCGTAACCGAAACTACGCGTTGTGATTGGGTGATTCACACACAGAAAGTGGGAAGCCATTGCAGTGTTATGGCTAATATGTACCGTATACGTGTAGCACCGTACATACTCTCTAAAATACATTCTCGCATTTCTGTGGATTAGTATTACCTTACTCTATCTGTTGGATTATATCCTTGGGGGATGTGGACGGTAAACATACTACACCACTACGTCTTTTAATGTATTTAAAAGAATATGAACGAAATAATCAGAATTTAGCAAAACCATCTCTTTGTACGTATAATACGAAACAAATCAAAAAATCCATTCCCTTTAGACAGTTGTAAATATTTAAATCTCACAGCGAAACAACTGGCTACGTCACACACGTGGTTTTATGGGGCAATAGATGATAGAAATGGAATAGGAAAGTAAAAATGGAAAATTAAAACTATGCTCATTTTCCCGTTTGTCCAACCTGCTTTCTAAAAGTCACTTTTGAGTGCAAAAAAACTTGAGCTATTAAAAAACAAAACGGCTCAAGCGTACCCCTTAGACTCCATTAGTGATTTCATTAATCAAGTATTGAGTTGATCCTTTGCCCTTCATTTTCATTAATAAAACGGAAGATTCCAAACTTCAAAGTCAATTTTCTACTTGAATTTTGAGTGGATTCGTTAACATTGTTTTTCCTAGGGTTTTTAATCAGGGATAGTTTGAGCTGTTGTAACTTTAATTGTCTTCTAAAATATCAAACTAAGTATCTTAGCCACACTAACCAGAGGCCAAGTGCTTCAGCCAGACCTGCTGTGTCAGTTTCTTCACAGCTTTTCAATTTCATCACAGTTTCCATTTGTTCAATTTATTTTCTCTTACATTAAATCTCATATGAATTCATCCCACAACCATTATCTTGTATACTTTGTAATTTTCTCACTCCTACAAATTCTGCTTGATCTATAGTTTTATATCGGTCTTTGTACAAAATTTTAAGGAAAAAAATCTCAAGAAATGTGATATGATTATAGAATAAAATTAAATTGAAATATGAAAAACGTTTTGAATGTAATAGATTTATGAAATATCATTACAAATAAAGTTTCAGTAATTTGTCTTAGAGTGGTTTTCATTAACCTGTGAAACAAAGTGTACTAATTAGAGTGTAATAGTCAGATAGACACAATAAAAAACCAAAGGAACCGAAGTGTAATAAAGCGTAATACGCTAAAGTGTATTTCACGGCTTAGACTAATGAAAACCATTCTATCAGTTTTGTTTGTGCTGCGAGGATTAAAATCTTTAATAAGCAAGCTATGGGTACATACCACTTAAGCAAAATCTATCTGCTTTGCTTTTAAATTGAATTTTAATTAATAACCATCACTTTATTCATCTATTTGTTTCCCAACACTATCGTCTCCTCTTTTATTTAATATAATAAAAATATTCCCTATACTTCTGTCTGATGTCAAACAAGTCAACAAGTGATTGTATCCCGCATTTTCTTACATTTTCTTTCATAGACACTATTCATAATCTACTTATCTTCTCTTCCCTTGATGGTACGTACTCTTGGAGCTACACAAAATCAATAATAAAAAACGTATCAGAAAAAAGTCTTGTGTGACCAAAAACGAAGACCAGAAGATCTTCACAACTTAAAATTTTTAGCTGCATTTGACAAACTAAAAACTATGTTCCTGAAGATTTCAATTGTCCTAGAGCTTCGTAAACAAAAAATAAAATGTCTAGGCACTTATTGTTTATTTTCTTATATCAAAATACGAGCCATTCTAAAATATTCCTGACGAAAAACCATTTTGATTCTGATGATTCTTTTTCAACCAAGTTAGATTTTAAAAACCTGAAAAAGTGACAGGGGAGACTGAGCTAGTGATGTCAAAGGAGCCATGTTTTATATTGGAAGTATTAATCTTGTCAATTTAACTGCCCTTAGTTACAAGCCAGTGACATGAATTTGATACCTGCCATCTATTTTTCTATAACCATTTCCCTAATTACAAAATCCAGACAACTCCAGACGTCTGGGTTTTGATTTTTGCTCATCATTCATTAATCATTAAAACAGGTACCTCATTTACATGGTACATTTAGTTAGCCCTGAAGGTTATGGAAAAAGTTGTCATCACCAAAGCAGATGTGTTATGGGCAAAAGATGCAAATACAAGAATCATTAATAAAGAACTAAAAACAGCTTCTTTTGGCTGCCAGCAGCAGCATTTAATCAAAAGTGCATTGGGTCAACCTCATGATAACTTTGGAATAAAGCCAAAATATTGTTCTTAATCTAACATCTCACTTAAAACCTGTTTTGGGTTGTCTCAATATTGGATACTACAAGTTATGAATTTTCTCAGATTCACCTTTATACTATTGTTTTTCTCATGGTTTTCCTGTCTTCCTCCCTCCATAAAAAGCAACCTTAAGATTTGATGACAGGGCAATCTAGGATGTCTACTGGAAGTGAAATTCTAGAATTTAGCATGTGGTGTGATTCAGGTCATTCAACTGGCAAGCCAGTGTTATTGTTTTAACAATAACAAAAAGTTATTAAATATTCACGCAGACATTGAATTTTGGAAACTACTTTTGTCAAAACAATCCAAAAAGAGAACAGTGCCTGACGAAGACGACCAGAATGGCATCGAAATGTAGCATAAAAACAGGAAAAGGTAAGATAGAATGCTCAAGTAATAAACGAAGAAAGTCAGATGATGTTTATAAGCATAGAATATTGAATGTAGTGCAAGTGACAGTGTGCTAAATTTGTGCTAATGAACTAGATCCTCAAGTACTATTCTTATTTTTAAGAAACATCATGGGGAATAGGCTGGCTGGGTGGTTCTAAAATCAACTCCACTTGGTGTAGGAGCTACATAGGAATAAATATCTGGAAAAACACTCTGTTGAAAAACCTGCCAAGCAAAATGTCCTTCATCAGGTATAATTAAAAGGTGGTGTGTTATGCACTTGGGTGATAATATTCTACATATTCCGTCATCATAATGCCTCTGGTGTTCACCTTGCCATATAATAAACATCTTATTAATCCTGCTTGCTCTGTCTGTACAGAAATTATAAAACCTCATTTCCCCCCTCTCTTATGGCCTGCACACTACCTGCTTGGGTCATAAGGCAGTAGGAAAAAAATTTGTCCAATAATTTATGGTACAGCCCTCATGTTCAGTAAATAAGAGGTATCTACAATAAACCTTTCTGGTCACCAAATACTTTTTGTTGTCATATTTATGTTAAAAGGACAGAAAAATTGCTGAAACTTTTTAATTGTGTCTAACACTAATACCAAATTTAACACTGTTACACATTCTTGGAAAAGACATCAAAATTTATCTGTTAGTCATCTTTTACCTCTCCGACAATCGCAACGGCTTCTATTTCTACTTTGCCTGCCTAAAAGAACAAGAAAAAATTACTGGTTTCATATTCTCTACTTGGAGGGATGCTTTACATAAACATGATAGCTTGTTATCCTTCACCAGACATGAAAAGTATTGTGTTCATGCAAAGTGCCCCTCATATTTGATGCACAACAAAATCCTTTATTGGTTATAAAAAGCAGTGTTTGACAAGTCTGTAATAGTAAGGAATATTCTTGTAGAATATTCTGTAGAACTATTTTGGCTATGAAGGGAAAAAGAAGAAATCTTCAAAAAGAACTGCTTTTTTTTTCTCTTGGACCCAAAGGTTGGTGGTTTTTCTTTTTTCTTTCTTTCTTTCTTTCTTTTTTTTTGTGTGAAGGATGTCACACTTAAAAGTTCTTTCAGCATGGTAGTACATGCTTTGGATAAAACTGATACATCAATTACTGCATGTTATATGGCTCACCTTTGGCAGTTTTCCAACTTGATAAGCAGCTCTTGCTGGTTGCTTTTCAGTAAAAACTACAATCAAAATTAGATCAAGTTAACATAATAATTTTCTTTGACAGTACAATGTCACTGGAAGTGGTGCAGTTGGTTATCAAGTGGCTTATTGGTGAAACCAAATATCAAGATGCACTCACAAGCTTTATAGACTTCATTGACAGCTTGGAAATCATTTATGTCACTCAACAACACAGTAGCTTTAACAACTGAAAAAAAGAAAATGTATACTTTGTTACTGTGTGAGTCTACTGTACATGTACCAATCAGCACTGACTGTGGGCAGCAAGGGCAAGACTTTTTGTTAGGCAACCTCTCTCACCACTCTCCATGCTTCGAGAGAGCAATTCAGTAGAGTGTATTCTCAATTTTTTCTCAGATTAAGAGTATATATGAAAAAGGCTAGAAAGGTGATCAGAAGACAAAACTTCTTTATTGCATACCTTTGTTAAATGCAGAGCCACCAGCTTCAAGGATGTGTCCCATGTTAGTTAGAACCTGCATGCATGCATACAAGAGTAAAAGAAGGGATTATAAATAAGCAAGAGGAGTAGGGTGCTGTGAGAGATCTTATTTGCTGCCAAAGCAAATAATTAGCATAATAAAATGCTGAGAAAGGCCACCTGTGATGGTCAGAAGACAATGTTAGGAATTAACAGCATTACCTGTCTTGCTTGACCAGCAGCATCATCAGACACAAATTCCATAGTCTATTAATAGAATTATAATAAATCATGATTATAGAAAATCTTGGAAGATATAACAAAACCAATGAAAACTCTCTCGTTATATTCTTCCAATACAGCAGCTACATTGTAAACGTCATTGCAAACAAAGAATAAGGAAAATATATTGATATTATTAAATAAGCAAGTACCATTAAGTTTATCACTTTGTCACTTTAGGCTAGCAAGATTGACAATTAGGCACAGAAGCCTCTTTAAAATTTTTAAGATGCTTCATACCACAGAATCCTAGTTATAAGCCCTAGGCTTATACTCGTTTGTAAGAGTTTTTTGCTGCACTTATAAGAGGAGGGGCTTAAAACGGGAGGATATTTTTGTTAGCAGACAGAAGAGCATATAGCCAGGGGGGCTTATAACTGGAGTAGCTCAGCAATATTAGTGCTGGTCAGCATAACAGGAGGATACAATATAAAATATTATAAAATTATTTTACTTTTGGATCCAAACCAAGCTGGCCTGAGATGTACATTGTCTTGTCGGCAATGACTGCCTGGCTGTAACGTAATGGCAAAATTAACTGATTAGATTGGAGGACTTTTAAATGATCCCAAGACCTATACAGTGGCTCTGCAAGTTTTCTGGCGTTTTATCTTCTGTCCATCAAATTTACAATATTATAAGTCAGTAATTTTTTGTTTTATTTAAGTTATGCACCAGTCAATGTAAACCCCATCCCTCAACCCAGGCATGACTGGGGGAATGCAGGGGTATTTACCTACTAGTCCCTTTCTTTTGAAACCCCACCAGGAGATGGAAGCACTGTCTTTTCCCCCCCTAGTCTAATGACAAGAGCCATTTTAATTTGCCAAGAGTGTGTCAAATTCCAAGTCCCTAATCATGCCTGAGTTGGGGGGTCAGGGGTGTAAGGGTTTACATTGGCTGGTGTATTAAACTTCTAAGAGAGTAGTTATAGCTCTAGATAACAATAGATAAAAGATTGTTTTAAAGCTTGTATTGAAGAATGTATTTCATGCCTTTCAAATGGCTTCTACATAAATGTGCAAGTATTTTGATTAGTACAATTTTAGTACTTTTGACTGTCCCAGAGAAGAGGCCATTTGATAGTCGTTACACTGCACCTATCAATGTTGAACTGACAGGGGGGGAGAGGGAGGTCGGGCCTATGGCAGGGATTTGACTTATGTCCTGGGCTGGGATAATTTTATAATTAAAGCAGGGGCGTAGCGAGGGGGGGCAAGGGGGGCGATTGCCCCCCCTAAAATTTTCTGATCGACCATATTTTTCTTTGATGAGCTGTCACCATATTTCTTCGCTTAAATTGATTCTCTAAACTTCTTTGCTAAATATATCACTCAGTTTTGCAACAGGAATATTTATACATTTAAATTTTCTACCTTCTAAAATGTAGGCCTTATGGAAATATCTCTAAAGATTTTCTATAACGTTTAAATAAAGTTAATTTTGATTAATTTTTGTTGTTTTAATTTTTCTCAGGAGTATCGCCCCCCCTTTTGTTCAGGGCTCGCTATGCCCCTGAATTTATGAACAAGTCACCACTGCTGGCTGAACACTGATAGGTTACCCCACTCATCCAAATTTAGAAATCTCCTATACAAAGAAATGATGCTGCTTGTTCATTTAACTTTTGAATTCATCCTAGGTACCTCGGTACAACCAAGTTTTGCAAGTGGAGCATGGAATATCTATAGGCTTAGATATAATCACCACAAAATGTCTCGCAAACCTTTCAAAATGAGCTCTCATCATACGAATACAATCAAAAAATGCTTCATCTTTGAAAATCACTTTAAAAAAACGTTTGGATATCACTTTGCTTGAGCAAGTATTAAATCTAGACAGTTATGCTTGACTGCATCTTCTATGGCGCCATCCCAGCTCTACTCCAGTTGCGAACTGCCTACAAATTTTCCTGCTCTTTATCTATCACACTCTTTGCTAACAGCAAAACGGCTCACGCCTACACAGTATATACCTGTACACTCCGGCAAGAGGACGCACACCCTTTGGAGTATCGACAATTTTTCGTACGGTGGCCATTTTGTGCAACTTGAGAAACCAAACGTGTCAAGCGCGCTATATACTTACTAGCTGACCATATGTTCGTGACCTTTTCTCTGCGTTACTTCTTCACACACATTTTCTTGTTACCTTAATGTCTATATTAAGAGTCCTATTTCCCATAAAATTTATCTATAAAGCTTCAAGCTTACGTTTTAAGCGTGTCTGATATTTCATCCAGTTTTTTTACGCTCAAAGGTTTGAATTCGACCTTAAATAAGGTTATCTACAAATTTTTCAAGCTGAAATTTTGACTGAGAATTTATTTGTCAACCCAACCGTGTTTCAAAGGTTTAAGTAAATATCTTATAGTTTAGGGATTCAAAAAAATACCTGTAAGCTCCAATAGCTCCAGGGGCATTGGGAGTATTCACAATCCTTCGGACGGTGGCCATTGCTAGTGCTGTAAAAAGACGCATCTTGTACCGTACCACAGGCAGTCCAAAACCCTTCCAAAACTTCGTGGGCTGTAGATTTTATTGGTATTGTGTGACGTCTGTCACGCTTGTTAAAAAGGTCTTTCAAATATTAGGAGTAAAATAGAAATTTATTGGCCTCTTTTCGTTTAAAGCACAATGGCTTCCCTTACATGTAAGCGATCGGCCGTTTTTTTAACGTACGCCTGCGTCATAAGGTTTGTGTGACCAAAAACGGTTTTCTGTCTCACCCCAGACTACCTCGTTATAATGCGCATATCAATTTATATCAATGGAGGGGTGGACTGAAGTTCAAAGTCAGGCCTATGGTGCACACTTGCCTATTAAAAAGGGAAAGTTTGAAAAGAAATACAACATACTTTTTAATAATTATTTTAGCCCCAGGGGCAAGAATCAATTCTCCGCTGTAGGCCTAGCCTCCTGTCCCCCATGCCAGCTTAAAATTTTGAAAAAGTATAAAAACAAAAATTTAAATCATGCAAAACCTGTGATTGATAAAGAATGAGAAAACTTTATTTAATCTAATAGCTCAAAAATGTTCATTCATCAATAACATCCCCAACAATTGCAATGGCTTCAATTTCCACTTTACCACCCTAAAAAAGAATAAGAAAAAACAGATAAATTAGTTTTTGTCTAAGAGGTTAAAATTATACAGAATTTATTCTAGATAATTAGTTCTTACTGCAATTGGCAGATTTGCTGCTTGATATGCAGCTCTTGCAGGTTGTTTCTCAGTAAAAACTATAATCAAGAATACTGATGTAATTACCAGTATAACATAGATAAAAATATTATATGAAACTGCTTCAGAAAATAATGAATAGCTTACAGGTTTTGTAGACTTCATTCACAGCTTGGAAATCATTGATATCATCCAGAAGAACTGTCACTTTCACAACTTAAAAAAATTGTTTTCAACGCATCAAGAAAAAATTATAGATTAATAATTCAATTTAATATAGTATATAGATGTATAAATAATTTTTTTTTGGGGGGGGAGGTATGTTTTTCCCATTCTACTCTCATCTTAATCATTTTCTTTCTTTCTCATAAATATTTACTACCTTTATCAAAGGATGTGCCTCCTTGTTCAAGAAGTGTTCCAATGTTGATAAGTGTCTAAAACAACAACAACAATATACTGGGTTTAAGAACAATTTTCTGTTTGCAGGATTATCTTTCAAAAATGTTCCAACATTCTTGAAAACAATCACTGACATCATCATATTAGGGACTGGACATTTAGTGGAGGTCAAGTGGGCTGGTGTTTTTTTTATTTTGCTCAACATGGTTTCCAGTGGCCCTGGTTTTGTCTAAGTGCAGAAAATATTCAAATAGCCAATATTGCAGTGTGCATGAAATAACATGATCCCCACCTCCCCCTAAAAAAATAATCCAAGGAATGTCACCTGTAGAAAAATGAAATGCACAAAACAGGTTTAACCCCCCCCCCAATGCTTGCACAATTTTTGTCACTTCCCTTTTTTCAACAACATGATGACCCCTCCCTATTTGTATCAGTCCCCCACCCCCTCTCTAATAAGTATCTGGTCCCTTCCTGATAAACATGTTTTACCTGTCTTGTTTGGCCAGCTGCATCTTCACTTACAAACTTTTTGGTCTGAATTAACATAATATGAAGTATCATTAAACTGCATGATACACACACCCAAAAATTAAAGCATATTTGGAAGAGGACAAATTCTTTATTGTATCACATAAAATCAATTCTTGGCTGGGTGGGTTGTAGGGAGAGCATTGAGCTGGCACAAAGTGGGCAATAATCATAAACTTTCAGACAAATAAAAAAGGTTGAGCAAAGACATGTATTTAAGCAAATGGGAAAAGAGCAAACTGGGATAGGGGGTATGCAGGTTCAGTGAAATTGCCACTGTTAATCTTGTTTCACATTAGGCTTCAGCTCCACCCCTAGCTAGTCCACATACATTTTTATATTTATGTACATTGGTACCTCTGGATCCAGCCCCATCTGACCAGAGATATACATGGTATTGCCAACAATTACTGCTTGGCTATGAATTAATAGAAATAATCAATCAGTAATCTTTATCACTGTAAACCCACGTGTGTAACAATGATTAATTTCCTGATAGTTTGTTTGATTTTACTTTGATTACGATTTGAAATGGTAATAAACTCAAGTCTCAAGTATTAAAACGAAATTCAATCATCTCGTTGAAAAGAACGAGCAAAAACTCGTCAAAGGGATTGGTGTACTTCAGAAACTTGTTTGCAAAAGTAAAAACAAAACATTATCATAGAAAATATTAGCGTCTCACTTGTAAGCAGCAATAGGGCCTGGTGCTTTAGAGGTACTAATAATTTTCCTTACTGTTGCCATCGCAAACAGAAGATTTCTTGATCACAAAAATGTACGATCACTGACTCGGAGGCAAGTTCTACCGCGTGCATACCACAGCAAGACCAATTCTTGAAATTTCTAAATGCCCTAACGAATTTAAATTTCTTTCTTGGGTTGTCAAACATTAGTCAAATGGAAGATTACGGAAACTATTAATTTGATCTTCACTGAATAAAATTAATAAAGAAAAATACGAATTTTATACCTCTATTTTTTCCTTACATTTTTCAAGATAGGTACCCCTAGTCAGTAAGTCTCCTTTGGGGGTGGGGGCTAGTTAGATTTTGGTCTAGTCTCTGATTGGCTGAGAAGAAGACAGTGGTGTTTTCGAAATTTTTCTGCAGTTCGTGTGAGTTAGCGGCGCGTGGATCTGATGAAAACCCGCCATCAAAAATATTATTCACCATGGTTAAAAAAATCAAATACACTCAGCTGAAGGCTAAGAAGAACTGGCAACTGCATACGACATCAAATCGCAAGAAATTCAAGAGTAAGAGTAGGAGTGCCTCTTGCGAACGCAGAGCTCGTACTACGACTGTGGTTTCTTCTCGTCCCATTGAACAGTGTCACAAAAGACGCTTTCTCGACTTTTTTTTCAATGTCAGATTATTATTACGTCTAGGAGGCGAAACCATGGTGAACCAAAAATCATTTAATTCCAATCAAGCTCGTGAATGGGGGATATTTGGGTTGGAATGTTTGAGTTTAGTAAACATTCCTGGAGTCAAGATGGCGTCTAATGTCGTGATGACTGGAGCTGATTGTCTTCGGTATTGTGTTAAAAAAACATGCAGGACTATCGATGGTTTTAGGGATTCACTCAATGAGGGATTAAAGAAGAGCTTCGGAAGCCTCGAAAATTGTAGAGAGGTTTGTGTGTAAATAATGACCGTTCAAAGAAAATATCACAATGGACATACGATTATTTAATTTAAATTTACACAAATGAATGTAGCCACAGGTCAAAGGACCGTTTTACAACGTTATTTCACTGTTAAATTGGTATCACCTCGCATAGCAGAGATGAATTTGTCAAGGGTAGGGTGGGTCTAAGAAAAAATGGGGTTCCCAAAAAATTTTAGGGTGTACAAAGCGGTTGTTTGGAAAGTAAAAACCTTCTCAAAGGGAGTAGGGTAGGGGTTATCTGTATTCCTAGGGGTCAACAAAGCGTATTCTTAAAAATTCTTGACAATGAGTGTCCTCAGAATTTTTTGATAGAGGGTAAACAGGCTTTTTCTGAGATATACAAACAAGGCGCATTGTGGTCTAGTGTGAGTACAAACATCTGTTGTTCATTATGCTTGTATGGTGTTGTTTGTTCTCAGTAAAGGCCTTTTCTCAATTTATTCCCCTTAACAGTTTTCCTCAATGCTCCCTGCATTTTATTCTGGAGGTTGGGGGAATGTAAAATTAATGTTTTCTTTTCAGAAATTTAGGCAAACCACTTCATTCCTGTTTCCATCACAAACATTCAAGAGAAAATTTGAAGAATTAAATGAAAGAATAAGTGACCTGGAGATGGAGATTAAGAAAATGAAGACCACAAACTCTCAGGTTTGATACTGAAAAATTGCTTTTTATTAGCCTGCGTAGCGGCGCTTTGGGGGGAGGATTGGGGACGAGGGAGGGAGGGGTCCCCCCAAAGCGCCGCTACGCAGGCTACTTTTTATGGCTTACAATATTTCAATCACCCTGTGTTCCATAAATGTTTGAAACGTTTCTTAGTTTTTGTATATATTTTTTGAATTCTAGATCCATTGTCAAACCTGCCAAGGTGGCGAAAGATACAATAAAACATTGCCAAATGTACTACCTTATGTCCCACACCTACAATCACCACCACCACCACCACCACCACCGCCTCCTCCTCCTCCTCCTCCTCCTCCTCCTCCAACACCTGACCTCACAATGCAAAAGATTAAAGTAAGTTTTGTGTAAATGTACACAGCATCATTGAGTCCAACATGTTGGGAGCATTTGAACACCCTTTTGCATGTTGTTGGGTCCATCTAAACACAAACACCAACACCTAGAGATGTTATTATAGTATCAGTTTGGGTAGCTTGATTTTGGTAGATTGATTTGTATGCATTGTTTTATAGGGGGCATCCTACAGTCTTGGAATAGTTTGAATAGTTCTATTTCTCAAAATATTACATGATCAACAGATCCTGTAATATACAAAGGGGTATATGAAGGAATTGTTTTCCTGGTTTCCTGCAAAATGATTCAAGATTGTAGGTCATAGAAAATCCTAACCAGGGGACTTTGAAAAGTTCCACTCCTGGGGAAAATCATCAAGAATGTTTCTCACCTTTTACAATGTTTTCTTTTCTTTTTAACTTTTACAATACCCTGGTCATCTCTGGGGTCAGCCTCTCAGGGAAGCTGCTGATAGATGCATTAACCAATCACATTCAAATTTGATGTTAGAGTTTCATTCATTCATTTATTTAATATTTGTATTTCTTTCTTTTATACCTTTATGCACAGCAAACAAACACCACTAAATCAAGTTCTAGCATACAAGGAATTAAAAAATCTCAGGTGATATCCCTGGATGATATCAAGTCAATAAAGCTAAGAAAGGTCTCTGAAGTGAAGATTAAACCAAATCAAGAGAAGCCAGACATTTCAAGGAAACCTTTGAGGGAAATCTCCAATGACAGCAGAAAAAATTATATCAAGGAAAACAATGGCACACCAGCACCACTGGTGACTCTGAAAGACTTGCAGGGAGTGAAACTTAAAAAGAAGACTGTAGACCAACAACATTCACCATTTAAGTAAGTTTTGCATTGCTGAATCTCCTTCTGTGGTAATTAATCATGATGGCAATAAATTCAAAAACCATCAATTTTATCACACAAAACAATACCTCTGGGCCTGATAAGTCAAGGCATGGCTAACTCGCACATCAAATTGGAATTTAGCATGTTGGGTTTTGCAGAGGAAGGAAAACTGAAGAACCTGGAGAAAAACCCTCAAATTAAGGAAAAGACCCAACAAGAACTCTATGAAAGGCCAAGTCCAGGAATCAAAGCCAAGACCCCAGAAGTGAGAGGCGACTGTGATACCACTACACCACCCTTGATTCAATTCCCTAATGGCACATTAAGCAAATCCAAACAACCAATCCTACTATTTAGTATCCTCATCCAATCAGAGCTCTGCATTATATAAACCTATCAAAGCAAATGCTGTCCATGAGAATGGTCCAAGCCCTTCTTAAGATTGGCCTGTGATTGCAGTGTGTATAAATACAGAAGGGACAAAGATGCTATAGCATGGTGGTCACCTTCTATAAGAAGTTACATTCATGATGAATGCACACACTTTTAGAAAAACAATAAACAAGTCACACTGACTGAAAGACTGCTCACCCAATCAGAATGCTGGACACAAGCAAGCAATCATATCTGAGCCCATTCTTTATTTTCCAGATGTACATCATTTTTATAATAATATTTTTCCATCTACACACACAGCCAAACAGGAAAGCTATTTTATTTCAGCTAACATCTTTGCTTAATATCTTTCCTAGATCACCTGTAAACAGCATGATGGCTCTTAGAAGCAGTCTGAAGAAGGTTAACCTGAAGCGAAGTCCAGGTGGGACTCCTTTGGACAGGACTGTGCAAGAGACAGGCACTGGTCTGACACCATTAATGACCAGGGCTCTGAAGAATAAATTTAAGGTAATTGTTATTTATAACAATTTTTGCTTATGTTGATATTTGTACGAGATGTCTGTCTAAGTCTCCCTTTCTATTTATCATGATGGTAGAATGCTTTGACTAATAGATTTAACCTCTTAACATCCAGTCACATAGACTTTTCCTTTAATTACACCACTGATGCAAATTTATTCTTTGGTACTTTGAGAGTGTGGTCAAAAATCTCTCACTGATAACTTTGGCAATCCGTTCAAAGTCTGTGAATAATGTGACAATTAAGCTGCTTTTGCATGATTTCAGCTTGCTAATGCTTGTTCAGTCTCACCTGATGATTCACCTTCAGTTGGAAGAAAAAAGAAGGTACTGTTGATAATGAATTTTACATTAGATTCTTCAGTAAAACTCTTGATGTTCCACATTTAGATGATGGTGCTAAAATAATAACAATATATTACTAATAAATTAACAATTAAACTTTCTTATTTGTTGTGACTCTTATCCGCCATCCAGTTAGCTCAGTTAATAATAATAATAATAATGTTTATTTAAACCTTTTGCAGTAACTGTCGAATTACAGGTTTAGGTCAGCAATAATAAATACTCAGATACTAATATAATGTGAATAAATAGTAATATATATGTAATACAAAAGAGGGTAAATCTTGCATGTATTTGTTGGTAACAAAGTTCTTAAATCTATAAGTTGTCAGTTTGTATAGAAACCTTGTTGGCCGACCTTAATGCATAATGAGCATGAGCATTGTTCTCTCATGAGGGAGGTCATGGGTTCAATCCCTGGCCAGACCAATTAACACTCAGGGTCTTAAAATAACTGAGGAGAAGTTGATGCCTTTGTAATTACATCTGCAAATGTTTAGAACCTTCAGTTCTTCTTGGATAAGGACTTAAAACTGTAGGTCCTGTCTCTCATCCCTTCCTTAACCTGTATATGGGGGACATTAAAGAACCTGTTGAACTATTTGCATAAGAGTAGGGTGGATTGTCTCCCAGTTCAACAGCCTACCCCAGTTTGGAGGCATAATATACTAATACTAATTATCTACTCATGATTGTAAGCTGTGCAGCTGCCATTGGCACCTTAAGGAGGCTGGCGGCAGTTTCTCAAGCTAGCAACCTCTCGTTTTTAACAGCCCATATCTTTTTTTGTAGCGCACCGAATGACAAGCTATTTTGCATGCAAACACATTATATTGAACTTTCGAGGAATATATGATTTGTTTACATCAGTGCTTCCATGGCAACGATATGACAACCCTGTAAAATTTACATTTTGTTGATTATTGCTATGATGCGATAAAATTTCTAGGAATTTGATTGCTGCATTCAACAGATTAGACCTTGTACATCAACGGTATGAAATATAAACAAAATCTCCAAAAGCACCGATGTAAACAAATCATATATTCCTCGAAAGTTCATGAATATATGTGTTTGCATGCAAAATAGCTTGTCATTTGGTGCGCTACAAAAAAAGATATGGCCTGTTGAAAATGAGAGGTTGCTAGCTTGAGAAACTGCCGCCAGCCTCCTTAATATGCAGATCGTAAAGTCCTCCAGGAACAATGGTTATAAAGTGCATTGAGACTTGTGTGAAATGCACTATATAATTACCCCATTATTAACTTTACTTTTTCCTTTCAGCTGCTTACTCTGTCACCAGTGCAGGCAACTCCTTCTCCATTCTCCATCAGCCCACTTTCAGTCAGATAAAGCTTGAGGCTGCCAGTGGTAATAGTTTTATGCAACATAAAATTTTCTTATCATATTGTTGAGATTTTATATAGATCTGGTGGAATTTTTTAAAAATTTGATAATTCTAGCTTGACTGAAATTGAGCATATTGTAGAGAGTTGGATCAAACAAACCAAGTGAACATGTAGCTTCAGACTCTAGATCTAGAATGCCCAGCTTCCAGTCAGAAGAAAAATATTCTAGAGATGTCAATCACAATAATGTGTCAAATGTTTTAGGAAACCAATCAAGAGTTATAATTGCATGTTTCTAATGAAACCTATGTCAAACAGATGCAGATAGATTTAATATATGATTGTGCAGAGTTGTAAGATGGCAGAACAAGCAATCACAGCATTTGTACTTTAAGGGGGTTATGAGTTTCTCATAAAATGCTTATGAGTATGAAATATTTCTGTGCTATTGGCTTTCTCACAGTCATTTACAGAATCTTTCTTAACATTTTTCATTTGCACATAATGTCTTCCCATCTCAGTCAGCTAACATACATATTCTTAACCATCACTTAACAGACAAAAAGAAATACTACTAAAGGGAATGATGTGGACTGGAATGGGCAAACATTGAACAAATGGAAGTTTTATGGATACAAATAAGATATATATGCTATTAAACAGCTTGTTGGTCCATATTGAGAAAATATTTGCCCTGTCGGTCTTGAAAACGGACCAGCCTGCAGTCTCAGTCTGTTTTCAAAACCTCAGGCAAATATTTTCCCAATACGCACTGTTTAAAATATTTGCCAGAGGTTTTATAACATATATATCTCATTTGTAAACCTAGAATAACTTAGTTTGCATGGTTGGACTCAACAAAATAAGCATGCAAATACAAGCATCAAGAAAACAGATTGTAAAAATACTTTGTAAATATGAGTTTCAATAATATTTTAATTGGGTTCATAAGAATAAGGGGCAACGTAAAACATTTTCTTATTATGAAGTTCTAATTAATTCAATTTTAAAGTTTATCTCTAAACAGTCTTATTCTTGTGTTCTAAATAAAAAAAATAAAGTTGTTGTTAGTTGTGGTCTTCCTGTGGTCTCGCAATCCAAGATGGCGGTGAGCTACGGAAGTCTTAGCTTCAGACTTTTTTCACGCTTTACAAGGTTAAATTATCAATACTTCTGCAAAAGAACTGTTCAAAGTATATCCACGGAAGGCTTAAAATATTGTCAACTAGAAAAAAGGGGTTTAATTCGCGTCCATGGTGCAGATTCTGTGAAATTACTACAAGGACTTGTGACCAATAACGTGGAGCTTTTCCACCAAGACAGCTCACTAAAAACAATGTACGCCATGTTCTTGAACGCACAGGGACGGATTCTATACGATACGATGTTGTACAAGGATGATAAAAACCCCGAGAATCCTTGTTTTCTTCTAGAGTGTGACAAAAGTGTCCTTCCTGCACTTCTAAAGCTAATGAGGTTCTACAAACTTCGTTCTAAAGTCGACATCTCTCGTGTTGAAAACGTCTTACCTTGGGTCGTATTTGATCAGAATGCTTTAGATACGGCAATCGTGGACATAAATGAGGACTCTAATTTATTAAGTTTTGGAAGAGACCCAAGAATCAAAGAGCTTGGTTGGCGTCTACTGATATTAGAGGGGGGCAAGCCATCAGACATGTTGGAATGTACTGAGATTGATGAAGGCACATTTGATATTTATAGAGTGAAGTTAGGTGTCTGTGAAGGAGCAGATGAAATACAGCCAGGAGTTGCTCTTCCTCTTGAATACAACTTAGATTATGTCAATGGAGGTAAGAAAAATCTATTTGTAAAATTGTGTATTGCAAGTTTTTAAAGGGATTCAAAACCTTGCAATATGTTGCCACAACAGAGATGGAAAATTGTCCCACAAGCCATGTAGCAATGCAACTTGCAACATTGTTGTAAATCATCTTGTGTAACATCACCCTAAGGAGATCATTTGACAGAGATGGTAGCCATGTTGGTGGTACTAAGCAGAGTATCAGGACAATATTGGAGGGAGGTGGGGGAGTTATAACAGGGTTCTTGCCTCAACCCAAGATGAGTACAATCAATAAGGCTTAATAAAAAATATATATTCCTTTATACTAATGATGAACATGGTTGTACAGTGGCATAACATGAAAGCACACACAGTTTTAAAAGTGTTGCTCAAATGTAGTTGCTGTCATTTCATGGACAGGAATAAGCCATTGGCTTTGTGCGTCATCACTTCTTTTACTTGCATAAAATAGCTGGTCTTGCAGGAGGAACAGGGATGAACCTCTCCCTAGGCCTGAGAATATTATGGGTGTATTGTTTTTCATATTTTTATTAACATTAGGTCATGTTTCAGTTTAGAAACCTAGGATCTGCTTAAAAGGAAGCCTTTAACTTCTTGTTATGAATCTTGAATAAATCTCCCATGTTTTTCGTGTTATGCCACAGGGAGACCACCCATCTGGGTCATACTAAAATATGAAAGCAAAATAAATTGATTAGATTGATATCACAGAATGATCCCAACAATACATCTAATCATAGCTAAACAAAATGATCCAGACAGTTGGTCTACCTGTGGTATGACTGCAATGGCCACTTAAAGGAAAAATTGTTTATTCTTTTGGTTTCTTTTCAGTGTCATTTCAAAAAGGATGCTATGTTGGACAAGAATTAACAGCAAGGACTCATCACACTGGTATTATAAGAAAACGTGTCATGCCATTCACCTTCCATCCTCCAGAATCAGTCATTAAGTTTGAACAGGACACAGCTATCAAGACATCTGCTGGCAAAACCTCTGGAAAGTTGTGTGTAGCGTATGAAGGTTGTGGCTTAGCAGTAATGAGAATAGCAATGCTCACTAACAACCAGCATTATGTTAAAGACAATGAAGGTAATGATGTGGAGATCTGTCCTTATGTTCCAAAGTGGTGGCCAAAGAATGATCAGATTGCAAGTCATTGATAATCATGAATATCTTGAACAAAATAAAAGCAGTTTTTATGGCCATAAAGAAGTCATTGTACAGATATTCCATGCTGTGGGAGTAATGACTGCATTTGGGAAGGGCAGAGAAGGAAGAAGAGGTTTTAAAAATCCTTTTCCCTCAGTACTAAAGAATAATCAAAATCACCACTAAATACTTCACAAAAATGTTTAAAATTCAAAAACCACATACTTTTTAATGTGGTCAATTCTTCAAAATTTGTTTGATGTTTTACCATTGGGTAGAAAATTTAAATTATACTTCTGATCAGACCCTTCTAATCAATGCAAAACCTTTGGGATGTTAATGTAAAATCAACTGGAAATCAATCTACCAAAGTCTGAAACTTAAACAAAACTATCTAATGGTGTGTAGCAGAGACAAATTTAAAGAAAAAAGTGGAAGGCATATGCAAGACTATACTTCAATAAGGCTAGATTTGCTAAAAGGGATAAAAGAATTTGTGCGTAAGATCTGCCTTGAAAGCCCACAGAGAACTGCATGCCAATGCCAGTAGAAACAGGAAACTTAGATTCCCCTGCTAAAACTTCCAGGCTCAATCAATTTCCCATTTCAGAAGTGTTAACAGTTTCCAGTTAAGATGCATATTATGCATTTTATTCACTAGTGAGCAATAGACCTCCTTGGTTTAAGAGGAATGTTTTTCCCATTTCAGACCATGTGTCATCCTCTTGGGAAGACAATTCTTCTTCTTCTTTAATTAATAAGGTTCATACATATTAAAACTCTTCTCAAACATTGCAAGAAACAAAGAATTAAAACCCAAGGGAATGACACATGATCTTAAATGGGATAACATTACACCCAAACAAGGGAGTTCTATTGCTAACATGTTTCTAAAAAGTCAAAAATAAATCAAGTCTGCCATTTGACAGCTCCTTTGTTTGTGATTTGTATAATCTTCAGGGATCGTAGAACCTTTTGGGTGAAAGAAAGGAAGTCAAATTCAATATAAATAATATTATGCCTCTCATTAACCTACTATCATTAATTTTTTTCACCTTAAGTTTAGCTTGTCCTGTTGCTCCTGTGATCTTTAATCCCATGCTTGTCATATCAGACACTGTCAACTGAGAGCTGAATGGAAAAAAGGATTAACAAAACATGAATACTTAAAGGTTCTAAAACTCAAGACTCAGTGTGTCTGTTGAGTTAAATTATGAATGCAGGTTGGTGGCCGCTAAAGCCTTTTTTTAGTCATAAGGATGAAACATTCACATGCACAGTAAAAGGAGCTTTGTAAACACCTATGATGGCTTGGGTCAGCAGAACAGCCACATATAATTCAATTGCTTTGACAGCAAAAACTTTTCCACATACTTCCATGAAACAAGCTGTCTTTATCCTCATGTTCGAACTACCTGGCTTACAATTATGAGTATGATTGCACAGGTAATAGTGAACAATCTGCACCATATGGTAAGTGGTTGGTAAACTCTGCATTCGTTGACCACCGTGGTTACTTTACTGACCACTTACTGTCCAGAGACAAACATTCTAACACTCACTTACCAAGCACTTACCATATGGTGCAGATTGTTCACTATTACTGATTGCACAGTCTGCACATGTGGAATACTAGTAGTGTCATAATCATAATCATAGTAAACATGAATGAAAATGGAAGTTTCCATTCATTTATAATGGAAACTTCCATCATAAATGAATGGAAGTTTCCATTATTATGAAATCTTATGATTCTGACTATGATTTTGATTATGAGGCTGTGTGAATGAGGCCTTTTGAATCTAGTCCTAATGAAGCATAATGAGGTGTAACTGACTCTAGCTTCTTGTGTGACAAAATTCTTTGGATGCATGCTGGGAGTTAAACACTTTCTTTGTAACATAGCCAGAACAGAAGCAGAAAAGTTGGTACTGATATACAAAAATTCTTTGTAATCATAAATAAATTCTCAATACATCAGGCATGCACCTTCTGCTTGTTCATGTCAGGGTGCAGTCTACTGAGCTATGGATGCACACTCCTACACACAATTGGAGTGAACGTGTTATATTGCAGTTATATCATTATCCCATACCTTTTCTTGTTTGTTTTAAAGTGATTAAAGAGAGTTTCTTGGACCTGTACAATAAATGGCCAAGAGAAATTACTTGGTAAAATATTTGTTACCTTTAATAGTAAGGGAACATGATTCCTAGTTCTCTCTATACTAGAATAAACTGCCTAGTCCGACATTTTGGGATTCATGCAAAGTAACTTTGCATTCATTGACTCCAACCTCAAATTGTTTTGTGATCATTCAAGTAAATTGTGGAAAGGTCTATTTAGTGAAATACAATGATAAAATGTACCTTATTTACAGCATCAAGTTTAAGTCTTCCTTTGACAAGTGATGACACACCATTAAACTCTTCTTCAGTGATGGCTAAAAATTCCTTGAGTGACTTTCTTAAAGATGATCTTTCCTGCTCAGAATCTTGAAAAATGGGAAATTAAGGGAGTTTCAAAATATCTTCAGGGATGAATGAATTAAATGACTTTCTACACTCCCACTATCACACAGCACAAGGTCATTGTCACTGACACTTTCTTTATTAGTGTCATGGGCAACATTTACAGTAAGACATTATTTGACCCACCCCCTCTCATCTAAAAAAAATACAACTGACCCCCCCATGATTTCTCCATCCAGCCCTTTTATAAATAGCTGGTAACTATTTGTTTATTTGTTTATTATAAGAAGTACCTGCATCTCCCATTGATTGAACATTTTCTTTGTCCTGCTCAGAGGAGACCATGTCTTCTTGATCACAGGGAAGATCTTTAGAGTGTTGATTGTATCTCACTAGAAATTAAAGAAATTTTCCTTTTAAATACTTCTAATCTCACAGACAAGTAGTTACTAATCAGACCTACATGTACCCCCTATTGTATACACCTCATATTACAGGGTTTGCATTACTAGAAGATTATAAAATTCCAGGTGTTTTCCAGGGTATAAATATAAAAATTCCAGGACTCTTAACTTTGAAATTTCATGTCAGACAATTTAACAATTTTTATTTTTCTTATTTAAACTAATACTAATAGAAAATTCAAGGAGTTGTCCAGGAGTTAATGTCAAAATTAAAATTTTCCAGGAGTTTTCCAGGAATTCCAGGAGCAATGCAAACCCTATTAACTGAGTGCAGGGGCAATACCATAAGTTGATTGACTGAGTTTTTTCTGTTGCCTTGTGGCTCCAGCATGTAGCGATATGCATGGTATAAAAAAGTGGGAAAAACGAGGTTCCATTACTTTCATATGGACTGAGTAGGAAGGTTAATAAGATGTTTATTATACAGCAAGGTGAACACAAAAATAAGGTTGTTGGTCTGTATGATAGGTTATGGACTGCAGATTGGCCCATGAGAGCATGTGAAATTACCTTGCCAAATAAGTCTAAGAAGTTATTATGGATACTGTAGAGAAAGTATACACAGCTATCTACACAAATCAAGACTTTGCCTTCCTCTAAATTATAATCAGACAATATCTCATCTCATTTCTATGTATCAATTTTCCTTGTTCTCAATGTCCCTTAGCCTGTAAAATCAACTCACAATTATTATTTGTTTCTTTACATTGCTGAACCAAAAAGTCCTCTTCTGGAGTTTTCTCCCAGACCTAATGTACAGATAATATTGATTATTGATAATGAAACAATCACATGGGTTCGTACAGGATCCCCAGTGAGAATTTTCAAAACTTTTCCAAAACTTTCCAAAGCCCTTTGACTCAAATTTCCAAAACCAC
>WUAP02133229.1:1891-13471 GCA_015163945.2 Stichodactyla helianthus | reverse complement strand
TTGCATCAATTCAGTCAAGCAGATAAAAAATAAACTGGGAGCTCCGCTATTAGGTAGTACCTAATTTGTATATTAATGAATTTTACAAATATTAATAAATTGCCACAAAACAAATGGGACGCTAAAAAATCAAAAATCGATAAAGAATTTGGATTTCCCTTCTTTGTCAAAGTAGAAGGTGTTTCATGGGGTAATAAAGAATGTGGGTTAGGGGAATGTAAATACTGTGGATGTGTCCGCGGTGAACAGCATATCTGGATGTGTCTAAAAGCACAGCAGTAAAAAAATAGTATAAGTTTTTTTTTTTTTTTTTTTTTTTTGTCAAATTTCAGCTTGCTGAACTAGAATTACGCATGCATTGTACTTTTAGGTTCAATCTTTACGACATTGAAGCTCCAGTATTAGTTATTGCCGTCTTTAGTAGGTTTTAAACCATTACAACGGATGTGTGTATAGTCTTTGTCCTCCAGTGTGGCCTTCACTCATTCAGGCGCGCCCACACCGTATACAGCTTCTCGTCGTTGTCCTCAACGGTGAGTTTCATACTCTCACCCACTTGTGTCTCAAAGACGTCATAATCGACGATCTTGTAAATTCGACCCACTTCCAGGTCTCTCCATTTTGTAATTTCTTCTGCTTCTCGGATGCCGTTGTTGAAATCTTCTGTGGTGATCATTATATATGTAGGATATTTTAATTCACAAAATGTAATCTATGAAAGCCATGTAGATGTGATTGCAGTGTCTCTGCAGATTTAAACTTCTTAGGACACATTCAATTCAATACAGAAGCCTGTGTATTGTTTATGGCAGCTGGTGATGATAAGATCTGGTTGTCCTTTCTGATATCCCTTCTGCCATGACTTAATGCGTTTTTGCTTTGTGTCTTGTAATTCTCCAAGACCGGCGATGTAAAGCAAATGTGGATAAAATCTGCGCAGGTAATCTACTACTTTTTTATGCAGGTCGATGTTGTTCTCTATCTTAAACATTTGTCTATTATAGCTATGTAATTCATAACTGCCAGTTTTTCTTATACTAGGAAGTACTTCTTCAAACACCCATTTTCTAAACTCTTCAGCAGCAGGTAGATGGGATCTGAATATTAAAGCATAAAGACCAGCTTCTGTAACATACAGTGAATGTGGGTGAATTTTGTAAGGGAGGTTTTTCACCTCCATTTGAAAATCCATCAGACTGTTTTTATATTCTTTTGGGACATGTTGTTTTATAGCATCTTTGGTGTCTTGGTAACCTAACGCTGCTGCAACTTCTTTGGCTTTAAAGTACAATTCACCGTCTTTGTTAATAGTTTGCATTTTTAAGTTAAGTTGGTTGTTTTCAAACACGCGAATCATGTTATATATATCATATTTTTTTACATTCAAATTTTCAGCTCGTGAAGCTCGGTGAACGAGATTAGTATGCGATGCTTTTGAGTTGACTGTTTTCTATAGACAACTGGGCATCAGACTCTACGAAGATGTAGCAGTTGATTTTGTCCGCGATTTGTGCACTGTTTTTTTTTTTTTTTTTTTTTTGTTTTTGCGTCTTATTTCTAAGGTGACGCCATCCTGGTTATTGAACAGTTTTAAACCAGCTCCGTGGATGTCGTTGTCAGCACTAATCCTCATGTCAACCCATAGTGCATACCTGTTGCCATGGAAGAGCTTAGTAGGACTAATAAAGTCACCATACCTGCGGACTGCTTCTCTGTAGATATCCGCGGGCTTCAATCCTTGGGAGTACACTTTATTTGGTATCCCATTGACGTTAACATTGACGTTGGTAATATTAGGGTTAGCAAAGGCTTCTGAATCCCTCTTTCCGGCTTCAAAGGGTTTGACAAACAACAACATCAACCCAGTCAGGCTTCTTCTAGGGATATTTATGCTCTGGGTAATCAACTCATCCGTTTTGTCCAGGAATCTAAAAGTCTTATACAAGGTTACGTGCTCGTATAGGAATGCCTTACCTGCGTTGTATTCAGCCATAGCACTTCTTGCCAACACGTCACTGTGGATTGTTTCGTACTGTAGTTCTAAGTTGGTCATGCTATATTGATGAATACTTCCAGTCAGCTTAGTCGCATCGCTATCCTGCTGTAGGATGTTAGTAGTATCTGCAAGTGTAACTTCAAACTGCATTTCACTGCCTAATGATCTAGTGTACAATACTCCATGGTTAGTAACCGCTTCAAAGTCCAGAGGAATTACAAATTTTGTGCCATAAGCCGTCTTCAAGGCGGTGGCTTTGGCAACAGCCGTCTCACCGCTAGAATCCGTCGGCGCAGGATTAGTACCACCCCTTATTTTTCTCAACACTACACTCCCTAGGCCCCATTCTACTTTTTCATCTCTGTCTTTGTCCCACATGAACAGATCTTTGTAAGTGTTGTAGAGATCATACCTGTTAAGGTCGATTAGGCATTCTCCAGCAAACTTTACCTTCATCCTTGTGACGATATTCCTGGCAATGTTATTAACGCAGTATCTTTTGTCTGCGGTGCTAGGCTGCACAGCGAGATCAAACCTCAACGCAAGTGTCCCAGGCATCAGAGACACGTTATCGGCCAGGTTAGGTACGCTAACACACAATGTTTCCCCTGGCTTTGCGGAACTTGGTGTGAATGTAACCCTGTGAAAAGTCCGTTCTGCCTTGAGGCCTCCAGTCTGCTTAGGTAAAATGTTCGGATCTAACTTCGAGCTTATCATATGTGTAATGGACATAGATTTCGATCCTACAACTGACGAAGGTAGAGTTGATATTAATGAAGAAGATGATTTACCTGAAGAGGCTGAACAAAACCCAACAGGATTTATGGAGCAAATTAGGGAGAATCCTGGGTGGAAATCTATACTTGCCGGACTAATTAATCGGTTTAAGGAAAATAACCCTGGAAAGTCAGTACCAGAGTACCCGGAATTACAAAACTTTGACGAAGGGGAAACAATAGAATGGGCCAAAGATCGATTCAAAACACTATACCCTAACTTTGAGTCAGATGAAGTAAGACTTTCTGAAAAAAATAACAAAGTGTTCATGACTTTAGATCTAAAGACAGATGGACAAAATCACGGCAACTTTTTGATGCCAACGGAGAGGTTAGAGCAGAGGTTGAAAAACTTAGCGGGTTTAAACAGGCTACTAGGAGCGTGTTGGACAGACTGCAGATGGTTAATGAAAAAGCGGCAGCTTTAAAGGAACTCGATGAACTAAAAAAAGAAATGGAAGAAAAAGACAGAGAGTACATGAGACAAAACAGAATTTTACTTGAAAGTCAAAAAAGAGAAAAAGACCATTTAGGTCAGAGAATTGTCCAACTGATGGAAGAAAAAAACAAAGCATTAGCAGAAAAAGAACGAGCAACTAGAGCTTTTGATCTTGCCCAACAAGAACTAGGAATGAGCCGTGAGGAAGCAAACAACCTACAAACTGTTATTGATGGGTCTTTAGTGGAAAGACAACAACTCGTAAGCAGAATCAATACCATGGAAGAACAGATAAGGCAATGAGAACAGGCTATTGAGGACTTAGAAAAACAAGTAGACGAAAAAAGACAAATTATTAATGACAACTCTAACACAGAGCAGGAAAGAGAGGCTGCCCAGAAGGAGTTGGAAACCCTACGGGAGAGAGTTACTGAACTGCAGGGACAAAAAGACAACTTAGAGAGAGAATTAGGTTTAACCACTAAGGAAAAAATAAAACATGCCCTTTTGAAGTATGGACTGCCACTTGCATTTGCAGTCGCTGTCAGCAGCGCAGTTGGTATTATCATCACCATGCTGAAAGCCACTGGGGCTGGCGTCTCTGCTGTCGGAAGAGGTCTTGCTAACTTGGGTAAAAAAATGGCAGCAAGCATTCCAGGCTTATTTGGGTAGCGTACTTTCATTAGTACTAACGACGGGTGGAGAGCTGCTAAAATTCGTAGGCAATAACATTTGGATCCTAGTTGTAGCCATCGGCGCGGTCCTTATAAAGAAGATGAAGGCTTGATCTTGTCATTATCATTTACTGTAGGCGTATCAGGCCTTCTTGACATTCTTGACTGAGGGTAAGTAAATACGGTGTTAGCACCGCTCTGATAATTTGGCAACAAAGGTATGGCGCTCAAGGTAGAAATAGTCTTATGATGCCAAGTTCTATCACCACCAACCATACAGTTTATCCTGACATTACTACCAGTATTCTGTAAGGATTCATCAGGACGGATCTGAAGCTTCGCATATTTGCAGTTCACCACCATATGAAAACTAACTGGGGTGAAATCTTCATAACTCCGTGCATTCGGCTCCATTGAAAAATGAGCAGCTACTCTAGTATTTGTCGAGGTTCTAAAAGGAAGTAAAAGCTTATTATTTTCATCAACCAGTCTAAACCCCACGTTCGTGTGTGATACTATATGAATGTTAATAGTACAAATAATCAATGCAAAGCCTCCAGCTTCAACCCAAATTCCTGTGTCAATCCATGCTTTGTCGCTATAAGGCGTATCATCTAGATAATAAAAAACCTAGTTTCCTTTGTATATAGGCGGATTCATATACTTATAACTGTAAGAGTGCTAATTGTCATGTGGTTATAATTACGATCTCTTTGATCTTCTATGCTATTTATGCAAACACTGCCCGTGTCATCGACACTTATTTGTAGTTTTACTTTTCCATGACAGTCAGCTACCATGTGAAGAGTCCAAACACTGAGATTCTCAGCGCTATTAGAAGGTGGCTCCATGGAAAAATGCGCGGGTTCCCTAGTGCCTGTCTTAGTTCTCATTGGTTGCAATGCACCGTTGTCGTCACAAAAACGAAAGCGTACGTTGGCATCGCTAACAGCACCTAAGCAAATAGTGCATAAGATTAATTTCTTTCCTGAGTAGTTTAAGTTCACGGACATTCCTGTGACATTGACCCACGATTCCGCATTGTATTTTTTCTCACCTGTGTAAGTCATGTAAACACAATCAACTCCAGATACGTATGGGTTATTCATCGCAGTATATTATAACCCAGACCCATAGCTGAAACCATTAGCCCAGCTTTCAGTAAAGTATGGTCACCTTCCTCTGGTATAGTCGGCAGCTTTGGTTTATAAACTTCTTTTTTTAGCTTCTCGGGTATAGTTGGCAGCTTAGGCTCTACATGAACCTTCTTTGGCTTTTCTACAAAGTGAGGAATACCTTTAGTCGTGTCGGAGTTTACGTCATCAACACCAAACTTCATATCTTCAGTAGCCCTTTGTAGTTTGTTATTGTAACCTACTACACTATGCGTGTTTATAACAAGGTTACTAGGCATTAACCAACAATTCGGAGCTACAGCAAAATCAAGTCGCACCTTGGCTTCTTGAACAGCAAGTTGATAACGTTGTATGCTTTTTGAAATATCGTTTTCTATGATTGCTGATTCAAATAGTGTTATAAACTCTTGTTGAGTTTCTGATGAAGCACCTGAATTTCCAACTATTGGAGATCGAGTATTGACTTGAGCCCCTAAAATGCAATATGTGTAAGCTTCAATACTTCTATTTAATCGACCAAGTCCAGCCTTTGTCAATCCTTTTCCTTTAGGTAGTACATAGTAGTCATATTGTTTTTCCGCGAGGGGGTTATATAGACATCCTACCGGCGTGTAGGGATCACCAAATTTATATTGTCCATTAGGCCATCGATTGTTATATTCTTCTTCTTTTGGGTCGGGTTCCATGGAACCCCAAGAAATATGTACTTTTTTTCCATCTGTAGTATAAACGTAGCCTATTCCTTTATTAGGCCCACGCTCAAATCTAAAATTAGGATTTTTCAAATCAAATTCGTTACATAGACGTTCATAAGCGATTTTATTGTATGTACCGACATTGGAAAATGATCGATCTATCACCAGATAATTGACCTCCTAACTCATAAAGAATTCTTCTGGTTGTAAAAATTGCGTGAAATCTAAAGATGGGCTCACTTTCAATCATATCATATCCAACACCACATCCAGATGTAGCACACCATAGAGCAAAATTTAATCTCTGACTCCAGTAATTCATACTTGGAGATTTTATCCAGGAATAACTTTCCGATTTATCAGTATGTTTGAATGCAGAATTTTGAAATATGTTTCTAAATTTTATTCTAAAAATACCTAAATCAAGATCTGTAGGAATTTCTCCTACAGAATGCTTTGGTTTTTCAAACTGGATGGGGTATCTAGTATTAGTGAACTGAACAGAGGGTGGAAACTTAGGTTTAGTTCGTGTGGTTTCTTTTTTACTGGCGGTGCAGTGTGTTTAGGTGGTACAACAGGTTTTGGTACAGTGTGTTTTGGTGGTACGTACTTAACGTAGTCTTAATTGTTGTTAGGTGCAATTTGATTTAAATGTTCTTGAAAAGGATCGCGATGTAGATTATGCTCAAAAGCATCCATGTTAAAACTTTCCCAACTCATTATATAGATGGATTTAATTGAACCCAATGCACCAAATTTATATCCTCAACTCGATGGGCCTAATGAATTAAATGCTGAGAACTTCAGATTGAATAAAGCAAATCTAATCTTAGCTTACCTTGAAGGGCAAACAAAGCACTATGAAAAAGTCAGAAAAAAATTATGCTAGGACCAGAAGCGTGCTTCATAAAATATCCATCACTACAGGATCTTTGTCTGTCGCTTTAACAACTTCAGGCCTAGCGACGTCTTTAGCTGCCCCTGCAGCAATCGTCGGTATTACTCTGGCCAGTGTCGGGGTAACCTGTGGAATTATCTCAGCCGCTAGCACAGCCATTATGAAGAAATTATCCGTTTAGATTTCCAAACACGATGAAAATATTATGCTAGTGAAATCAAAGAGTAACACGATCAGCGACCTAACTTCTAAAGCATTGCGTGACAGGAAGATTGACGATGTCGAATTCTCGATTATCTTAGCCGAAGAAAATAAATACGAAAAGTCCGAAATTAGGGACAAAAAAACAATTGTCAAAGATTTGTCCGAAGAGACAAGAAAAAAATATATATACCAAGAGGCGAAAAGCGAACTTCAAAGAAAACTCGCTCAGTAAATATTCGTTTTGAAAAGAGCCAGACAGGATTTAATTTGCATATTGAACGTCTGTCATATGCAAATTCATAGTAGATTTTATTTATACATGACAAATCCAGTCAGTATTTTATTTATAACTACATGACAAAATCCAGTCAGTAAGATAGTCAAGCTTTCCAAAAGTCCTTGGAATTTTCACAAATGATCCGGAAAGCACTTAGATTCCCACCTTAGAAATTCAAAGGCAATTCACAGTGTCTCAACCTTTGATATTCATCAACCAAACGACCAAGACTGATCAAGAGGCTCTTGTGACTCTTGGTCATCTTGACTTCATATATTTAGGTCTTCCCTTGACAAACGTTGTAGAAATTGTCCTTGTAGAGCAGAATAATAAATGGTCTTTCTCTCACAATCTCCGATAGCCTTCGACAGAAGATCAATACTATTCAAAATCTCCTCAAGATTTTCGCCTTTTAGATCTCCTTCGATGTTGGTATAGTCTTGGAAGCGTTCGTCGTTCAGGCTATCCTTTAACTTTCTTTCGATGGCTTCTAAGTCCTTGGGTTTCTTGGCTACAGGATCCCCGATGTACCTATCATTGAGGTAGTCCTTCGCCTGGGTTAAAAACTCCTGAGTCTCGGCGTAACGATTCCAAAGCCCGTTAAGAATTACATTAAAGTCGGCAACAAGCGAGTAGAATTCTCTCTTGGACATGAAAAAGAAAGAGACCAAGCGCGCATGTTCGTCTTATGCCATAAGATCCATCCCAATAGGGGGTGGTTGGTGTCGATTTTCGCTTATCTTATGCTATAAAATCCATTATCTTTTGGAAACCATCCCAACATGAGGTGTTCATTTTTCGCTTATCTTATGTCATAAGATCCATTATCTTTTGGGGATCCATCCCAACAGGGGGTGGCTGGGGTTTATTTTGTAAAGGATTTCGTGAATTGTGTTGGGATAATATCGAATATCTTTTTTCATCTCATTAAACATCTGCTGGGCTCTGAGCATGGTCTCTTCAGAAACCTCAGGTATTTTCTCTCCTGTAATTTCAGATAAAAGGTAGGATATGCCTTTATAATGTCCTAGCTTTAATTTCTTCAAGGTTTTCTTCAAACTCTGAGGAGTTGGCTCAACTAAGTTATTTATAATTTTTTCCTTAGTTTCATTATCAAAGAAGACAGGTTTATGCCTTGAATATAACCCATCCATTCTATAAAATAACGGAGTTTTCTGTAAGGAGTCCTCTTACGTCCTCCATTAGCGTAGTACTGTTCTTTAGTAGCACAAGGAACCACGCTAAATATAATTCTGTCACAATTTTGACAGATTGCTGAAAGGTCTTCTTGTATTTACATAAGTTTTTGGCAGCATTTATTTGGAGTAGGCTTTGTAATTATTGGGTAAATCTTAATACACTTAGTACAAATCATATAACTCTCAAAAGGTATCAAGTTGCACATTATATTAGTATTATTTATTCTGTCCATAAGGAAAAGTTAATAATTTGAAGATGATCAAAAAAGTAAGGTTGTATGTCAAAAGAATATCTACACTTTAGGTACTCGATATACTCTTGTGGTGGTGTAAAGTTGGTTATATAATTTTTGTAAATAATGTCTTTGTAGTGGTGGATACCATTTCTTTCCCATTTTATTGACAAGGTTGAAATAGCCCGACCGGGTTTGACGTTCTCAACGTATTTATCAATAAAGTCCATATACTAATAATAAACCTACCATTGTTTTATATCGTCATAATTATAGACACATTCAAAGCAATGCCGGTATAATTTTACTTTAGTTGGGAAGGTCTTACCACAAGGACAATCGTAACTGTCTCTACATTTTGTCTTCTGCATATTAACATGTTTCTTGAGATCAGCTTCTTTCTTAAAAGTTCTTTTACACACACAAGTAAAAGTAATGGTTGGTACAATTTTATTAGCAGTGCAAGGCTTTTTCTTTCGTCGATGTGAAATTAACGCACCATTGTTAGCAAAAATCATATTGCAATTTGAACACTTCAGTGGATATCCTCTAAACTTATGTATAGATTTGTATGGTTTTAGGCATGTGTTACATTTCGTCTGGCTTTCCATATATAATAGAAAATATTTTATACACAATATCTTACCTCAGTAGATAAAAAAAATTGATTTTGCAAAATTACTAAAATTCCCGCTGTAGACGGTAATTCATTGGAAAAACGCACCCTCGGGGGGTCTCGGAAAATGCAGTAAATATCCGGGCGTTGTGGTGGATTCCGCAATCTCGCTCTATACTACTTGCATGAACTTTTGGAACAACTTAAGATCGACCAGCAAAAACCGGATAAAGGTTTTTTGAGAAAAGTGCAATTTTCGGAAACTCCTGAAATAGTTCTTGCTTCAGAACAGCAACTTGGAGATGTCGTTCGGTTTTGTGCCGGGACTTCCAGCTCTCAATCGGTGTGGGGAATAGACCCCACATTTAACCCTGAGAACTTTTACGTAACACTTACTACGTACAGGCACCCATTTCTGATAAACCCAAGAACCCAAAAGCACCCCGTATTTCTTGGCCCTTCTTTCGTACACATGCGCAGAGAGATTGAGAATTATGACTTTTTTTTCCATTCCCTCATGTCATTGGAGCCCAAATTGCAAAATTTAAAAGCGTATGGTACAGATGGTGAACTAGATCTCCTTAACGCTCTAGTGATAAACTTTCCCCCGCCTAAAACAGTAGGTTTGAGATGTTATTTGCACAAACAACACAATATCGAAGACCGACTACAGAAGAAATTCAAAGTCAACGCCCACATAAAGAGAGAAATAATTAAAGATATATTTTGTGACTATGCCGACGGTGTGCTTTCGTCTGGTCGCACAGATGCAGAAAGCCGTGAGGAATTTGATGTACAACTTGGTAGCCTTGAACAAAAGTGGGAGAAACTGGCACCAGGTTTCCACAGGTGGTTTACAAATGAACACGCTGAAAATTTCAAAGACACCTTAATAGCGCATGTAAGAACAATGGCAGGCTTAAAGCCGCCAAAAGACTGCCATCCTCCGGAACTGTACTCCGATAATGGGAATGAAAGTGTAAATGGCAAAGTGACATCCTGGGTAGAACATTTCAAGAGTTCATGGCCAGAATTTACTAAAAAGCTGAAAATGCTGGTGGACAATCAGTACTTAGAAGCGGAAAAAGTCATTTATGGCGCAGGGAAATATGAGCTCGCCGATTGCTGTAAGCACCTCGTAGTAAATTCCTTAAAATGGCACAATCTCGATCCCAAAGAAAGAGAGGAACGCCTTTTAGAATTTCGAGGAGTTTCTGTCTCTGTAAAATCTCGTCAAGCATCACTTCAAGGCTGTCCAGAGCGAAATTGTGCCAACCAGTCCCCCAATGGTAAGCTGTCAATGGGACATGACGAGATAGTTAAGTCAATAAAAAGTATGCCAGCAGAAGCAGTTGAAGCGATGCTCGCTAAGGCTGAGCACCTTCTTAAGAAAGGTGGTGATGCTATAATCTCCGCTCCGGGAAATGCAAAAAAAAAAAAAAAAAAAAAAAAAAAAAACCACCTACGTTGTAGAAAGCCACTACGGGAAACCCCATTTTGTAGTTGTAAAAACGACGGGAAGAATGGAATATGATGATCAGTGCCCCCAGTGGCGTGGTAAACAAATCTGTTCTCATTCCCTCGCATTGGCTGAAAAACTTGGGCAGCTTCAAATGTTCATCAGATGGAGAGCGAATCTGAAGCGGGAAACAAACCTAACGAAAATGGTTCTTACAGGTGCACCGAAAAACTCTGGAAGCAAGAGTGCAGCGAAACGGTGGGGGAGTGATACGCGCAATAAAAATCAAGTTGATGCTGTTGCTAAGCGACATACAGGTGATTTGGGACTAGACAATCCAGGGCCATCCACTTTGGGCGGTGCCACTTTTAACACGCAGTCACAACCTCAAGGGCTAGTGGGATCAAATGCAATATCATTTGTCCACCGGCAACACCAACAACAGCAACATCAACAACCGTGGTACATACAGCAGCAACAACAGTGTCAACCATGGCAACAGCAACCATGGCAACATCAACAACAGCAACATCAACAGCCATGGCACATACAGCAACAACAACAGCAACCATGAGAACATCAACAACAGCAGCATCAAAAACAGCAACATCAACAACAGCAACAGCAACATCAACAGCCATGGCACATACAGCAGCAACAACAGTGTCAACCATGGCAACAGCAACCATGGCAACATCAACAACGTCAGCAACATCAACAACAGCAACATCAACAGCCATGGCACATACAGCAACAACAACAGTGTCAACAAGGGCAACACCAGCAACATCGACAACATCAACGGCCATGGTTCATACAGAAACAACAACAGCAACCATGGGAACATCAACAACAGCAACATTAACAACAGCAACATCAACAACATCAACATCAACAACAGCAACATCAACAACAGCAACATCAACAACAGCAACATCAACAACAGCAACATCAACAACAGCAACATCAACAACAGCA
>WUAP02133218.1:622-13472 GCA_015163945.2 Stichodactyla helianthus | reverse complement strand
ACGTTCACGTGATACACTCTCGACCAATAGAAATTGAGGAAAATTGAACTTTGACACTTGGTATATAATAAACTCTGTTGTTTCAATGAAATACGATAACCACACTGATTAAAATTGTTTTGTTGTAAGCTCCTCCCCACCCCCACCCCTCACACCTCCCCCCTCCCCCCTCCCGATTATAAGTCCAACAAAATATCCTTACGAACGAGTATAAGCCCAGGGCTTATAACCGCGATTCTACGGTAACAGCATAGAATACTATGAAATTTTTATCATGCGTGGTTAACATAAGCCTAGCCTCTGGCCCGGATGAAGTTAATGAATGAATGAATGGATGGATGAATGAATGAATGGATGGATGAATGGATGGATGAATGGATGGATGAATGGATGGATGAATGGATGGAGGGAGGGAGGGAGGGAGGGAGGGAGGGAGGGAGGGATGGATGGAATGGATGGGGGAAAGGAAGAGACAGAGGGAATAAAGAAAAACAAGCAAGAAAAGCAGAAAATTCAAAAGAAAATAAAACAACCCACCTTGGAGCACAAAGATAATATATTTTTCTCTGTGTTGGCTTCATTCTTTGTGTGTAACCAGATAGGTTAGTCAATGCACCAGGTTTTTCATTGGATGATTCAAATAACAATAGTTTAGAAATTTCCTCTTTTTGGTCTTCATTCTCAGTGGTAACCACACCTTCTCGTATATACACCGAGCAATCCCTGAAGAACTTCTCATACTTGACCCTGTCCTTTCTGGCCTGTTCTTGGAGGAATTTCACTATCCTTGATGAAAGAACATCGCTGAGCTTTTTAATCAGTGCACTGTCTTGTAATAGCTCACGACTTAAATTTAGTGGAATATCTTCACTATCTACAACACCTCGAACAAACCTCAACCAGCGAGGCAACACCTGGCAAATAATAACCAATAAAAGGAAATCTTCAACACCATAAAAAAAGGTATTTAACTTTACTGACATTTTGAGCAGCCTTTTGCCCTTTATTGGAGTAAAGAGTAAAAGTAAGGGCAGGAGTTGGTATCAACAGCAGTGGAAAAGAATATTACTGAAATTTTATTAAAAATACCCAAAACAAGATATTTAAAGCAGGAAAGAAATGTGAAAGTTTCCACACTCAACACAAGAGGCAGTGGTTTTCTTTCTTTAAAGAAAATATCAAAAGCATCTCCTCCTCCTCTTGTGAAGACAGATAAATATGTTATGGTACACATCTGGGTATTTTCCTTATGGAAAGACAACATAGATAGGAATGTTTATGGCTGCAAAAACCTTATGGCAATAGCTGTCAATGTAGCAAATTCTGAATTGACTCTATTTAAAAAAGAAATTTAGGTACATGCTACCCATAGCTATTGAACCGTCAGCTGGTTTATCGGTAGAACTTGGGTCTCTTGTGCAGGAGGTCATGGATCAAGCCTTAAAATGCAGCCTGTAAGTCCTCCACTTGATTGAACACATTAAGTGCATTGAGACTTGCTAAAATGCACTTTATAAGTACCCCATTATTATTAGTAGTTGTAGTGGGTCACTAACAAAGTTTGGTTTTTAATAAGACATTATTCACCTTGTCTGCTTTGCTTTGTATCAGCACCCTTCTACTATACAATGATATACCAGAATCAGCCTGCTGCATGGATAGTATTTGGGGTAAGGTCTCAGGAATGTAAAAAATGCTACGAATATTTAGTGGTGCATCTGTCTTGTAATGTAAATAGTATCTTGGCTTATCGTATGTGCCTCCAAGAAATTGGAAAAATTCCTGAAAAATGGAAGTGGCATTTACTTAATGGCAAAGAAAAAAATACCAGTAATTAAAAATAAAAAATTATACCACACTAGTTTACTTACTAGTTATCATAAAAAGTCAATGGATTTGATACAAATATATGAAATCATAGAAATGAAAATGGATCTCTAGACAAAGAGCTGCAATTGTTATGATAAAATCCTTACCTCGTGCTGTTCATTACTTATTTCTTTGGGTTCTAAAGTCCAGAGAGGCTGAAAAAGAAGAAAGTTTATCTGCACAGTCAACATTCATTCAAGAACAGTAAAAAGCCCACTTAAAAAATCAAAATAAAGAAAATAACAAACTTACTTGTATAAGGTTAATACACACACCATTCAAGTAAATAGGGAAACTAACAAAGTTGCTGTACTTTTTAACAATTTCTAAAAATTGAAAAACAGATAAGAATTTTTAATTGATATTTTTGTCCAGTAGTTAATAAACAACATATCTTCCTTGTACTATTGCCCTGTAATTATACAAAGTATTACCTTCTACAGCAGTTTTTAGAGCATATATTTTACAATCCTCCTTCAAATGGACAACAAGTTTTGTTCCTCTGGTAACTCCCTCTGCTTCAGCATACTCAAATGTCCCTGAACTTGATATAAAGATTAAGTGGTTTAAGTTAGCTACTGGGTGGGGAGGGAGGGTACATACTTTGCATTTGTCCATTTTGTCGTGAGTCCTCCCTTCTTGGTAACAACACTGTTCACACACACACATACACATTGTTTCTATTAAAGCAGTTTTACACAACACTAAAAATGAACCATGAAATCTTATACACCATGCATGTATTTACTTCAGTTGTCAACAGTCATGGACTCAGCAAGAAAATCATTAACATGATCCTTAACATAACACTGACCCATCTGATGTCCACAAGTATCCCTGGCTGTTTGGCCCATAAGATTTGGTGTACACATCAACTTTATCTGCAACCATGAACGTTGAATAGAACCCTACACCAAACTGGCCAATAATGTTCTCTTGTGCTGACCCAGTTTCATGCTTCAGCTGCTCAAGGAATGCTTTGGAACCAGATTTTGCAATAACCCCAAGATTTTGGAGGAGTTCTTCTTCTGTCATTCCTATTCCATTATCTTGTATGGTAAAAGTCCCTGCCTCTTCATTGGTCTCTATTTTGATTTCCAAATTGATATCCAGGTCTGTGACATCTTTTCCTGTGATGAAGTGATGTCGTAGTTTTTCTAAGGCATCTGATGAATTGGAAATAACTTCTCGGATAAAAACCTATACAAGAAATGAGATAACACTACTGAATAAAAAGAGTGTTATCAATTTTATTAAACCTAGCAGGCAAATATGATACTTAAGGAGGAGGGGCTGTCATACCCAAAGGGCCGGGGAAGGGGTACTTGTCAGAAACTTTGAAAATGATTTGAAAAAGTTTGAAATGCCTTGATCTACTTCTTGACACAGAAATTTCTTTGCTACTGGAGACCCTTTTAGATTTATAACACTCCTATTATACCAGAATAACAATTTTAAGGTATGACAAGCACTCTCACTCCTTTCGCATGGGAATACCTTTCCCTCACCAGGATAAAATCACAGGATTGTCTGGTCGAATCTAAAAGTAAAAAAAAAAAAAAAATGGAAAATAAAGAAATGTGAAGAAAACAATCAGAATATATTACCTCTTTCTCAGAGTAGAGAGACTTTGCTACAATGTCTAAAAGTTGCTTTGTTTCTGCTTGGAATTCATGTTTCTTGGACTCTCCTGTTTTTAGAATAAAACAAACAGTTTGTCAGCCTTTTACTTGCAGATGTGATGGATTTCTGGAATTATATGAATTTAAATACCTGTTACTTGTTCAGTATTTGTAATGACATGGGCCATATCTGATGCCTCATATGAGCTGTCTTCACTTGAATCCTAAACATGTGAAAAATCCTATCAGTTTTTGACAAATGGAATGCAAAATAGTGCTAGAAGTTTGGCAAGCTGGTCAAGCTATCTTCAGGTAAATCCTAAAAAGGGAACATTTTCACCTCTTTATTCTTTTTGATGAAATGAGTTCAAAAAAGAACTAACAGATCAACATACCTTAACTGTTTTATCAGCATCATCACTAAATGGTCTGACAGAAAAAGGCGGACAGTGATACTGCCTATCGAGTAACTTTCTTCTATTTTGGTCTTGTGTGTCTGAAGTACATGAACAACAGTAACTAAGTCTTTTATAATTATCTATTAATCAATGATATACATGTTCCTTTGCAGCCAATCCCTCATGTACTTGTCACATGTAATAACATGTCCCCTAAACATGTCCAACATGTTGTTGCTTAGAGCTGTATTCAAATGAGCAGGAAAGTTGTTACAGTACTGACATCTAGCAGGTACACCTTGATATGCCATAACATTGAAATGGCTTCCCATTGTTTCTGTGTGTGAATCATCCAATGAATCTGCTGAATTGTTTTTACTCATAGGAAATCCCCTATATCGCCTAGTATGTGTGTGTACATGTGTGTGGCTTAAATGCACAGTATGTAAGGCTATCCACCAGTGAATGTAACCCCCCACCCAGGCATGACCAGGGACTTGGAATTTGACCTCCCCTCTCTTAGCAGTTTTATAAATTAGGCGAAAGGCAGTAATTCACTCTTTTGGCAGGAATTCAAAAGGAAGTGAATAGAAGGTATTAAAATACTCCCGCATTTCCCCGGTCGTGCCCGGGTTGCGGAGGGCGGGGAGGCGTATACATCGTATACATTTACTGGTCAACTTGAGTAAGTTTTTTAGGACTGTCATTGTTATATATATATATAAACAATTGTGCTGCACAAAATATATCGTAACGATTATAGCGGTGAATCCATATTTTGCAGAACAGAATTATCAATTGTTGCAGTGCAATTTCCAGAAAATTTTGCCGAGCTCTACAGAACTTCAACCCACGTGCAAAAAGCTACATTCACGAAATACTAAGATTTATTTCAACTTACTCGTATTATTTTGAAAAGAATTCGAAGTAAAGGCGCTTGACAATTCTCTCCGCCATTGTAAGATTAATTGACGGCTTCCTCGTACGGCAAAAAGTTGACGAAAACGTGAAAACGTCTGAAGACACGCAAAGGACGCCATCTTGGAAAAACTAATACCGCGAAGAGCTTGGGAAGGTGCTAAAATCTGAACCATATGGGGGAGGGTAGGGGAAACATTTTCTCGACAAAATATCCAAAAAAGACTAAGAAATGCGGACCATGAATTGTGATGAAGAATTTGAAAATTTATGCTGCTTTTTTTGGCGCAGAATACATTTAATTGCTTAAGGAGATGGGTTTTAAATTTGAAATTTTTTTTTGCGTAAATGACCCTCTCCTCCCTTACGTTTTATATTTGTTCCACTCAGTCTTCCCCGCGAAGGTTTGTTCTTTCCAACTGAAGAAGTGTGAGGTTGGACACGTTTTTGGAATTATTTGTTCTACAGCTTTAGTTCTGCACCAAACGATTCAACATCATGTCTCTCAATAAACTGGCTATCAGCTCCTTGGAACTGAAGGACAAAAGAGTTCTGATGAGGTAAATCGAGTGGAATATTTTGCAGAACATCACAATTGTACACCATCTTTTTTGTACTTTAGAGTAACGTCTTGTTATGTCTGTAGCTCATTGTTCTTCATAGATAGATTTTAGATGTGCCTAGTTATTCTAGTAAAATAATATTCTTGTTTTTAATTGCAGGGTTGACTTCAACGTACCTTTGAAAGGAAAGGAGATCACAAATAATCAAAGGTAATCTTGCTGTAATTTTCCATAAGGTTTGTATAAATAATAATTTAGCTGTCAAACTTAAAGAGTCTCAGACTATCGATTTCTTTGTCTTTCTTGCCATTTCTTTGTCAATCTCAATCTTTCCAAAATTGGCTGAAAAAAAAATCTTCCAATTTCGAATGAAAGCAATGGTAATTGGGATTCATGAATTAATTAATGTGCATAAAAATATAAATTTGCAGAAAGCTGGTGAACGATATGCTAAAATATTAAAGTGTATATATTCTTTGGTCTCCTTTAAAACTGGGAACAAATTTCCTGCACCCACCTTCCACTCTGTGTTTTTTTTTTCATGAACTGTCTCCCTCTGCACCATATAAACCCAATTATAAACTGTTAGAAAAACAAAGCATCTTAAAATGCATCTATTAAATTTGCACATGTGGTAGTTTGAGGTGAAAAATCTCTTCAGTTTAACAATTCTGCAAATAATAATTACAACTGGTAATCACCTTGATTCTCAGGATTGTTGCAGCACTGCCATCTATCAAGTACTGTCTAGAGAAAGGAGCTAGATCTGTGGTATTGATGAGCCATTTGGGTCGACCTGATGGTAAAGTTGTAGACAAATATTCCTTGGCACCTGTTGTTGATGAACTGAAAAAGTTACTTGGAAGGTATTAGATACATATTAGAGTGCTTTTCATGTTTAAGTGACCAAGACAGCTTGAGACACAGCAGATTCTCTGATGATTGGGCATCTGTCCTGTTGAAAGAAGCTTATAAAAAATAGATGTGAAGGTTAATGCTGCAAAAACATGAAAAGTGATCTCTGTGTTCCATTAACTTATTATAATCTAGAATTTCAAAGAAATGATTAAATCAGCTGATGTGTTGCTATTTAATGTTTCAATCCAATTGTGAGTCCTTTAGAAATAAGATTTTTTGTCTTTGCATTTCCATATCCCATGGAAATGAAATGGGGAATTTTTGAAACAAAATTTCTCAAGGTTTGAATTGGTGAATTGTGTAAAAACTAAGAGATGCAACTTAATCCATGGGTTATTTTTCAAGTCTGAAATTAAGGAAATAACTTACAATTATTATTTTTTTGCTTCAGAGATGTCATGTTTCTTCCTAGTTGTGTTGGCCCTGAAGTTGAGGCTGCTTGTGCTGCTCCTGAAGCAGGTGCAAAATGATACATTGAAACTGTATTCAAAGAAAGCATCTTTAACGTTCTAAGCTATTCAAGAATCAAAATTGACTGACTATGTTTATTTTCTAGGGTCTATTATCTTACTTGAAAACCTTCGCTTTCATATTGAGGAAGAAGGAAAGGGTCTTGATGCTGAAGGAAAAAAGGTGATGTGATTACTGAAATTGTTTTCCAGGAAACATCTGAGTACTTTCTTGATGAATTATTACTTGATTATCTTGTTTTTGTTTCCAGGTTAAGGCAAGTGAAGATGCAGTGAAGGTCTTCAGATCTTCTCTGTCCAAACTTGGTGATGTGTATGTTAATGATGCCTTTGGAACAGCTCACAGGGCACATAGGTAACAAGCTTAATTACTTCATATGTGAATCTGTTTTGGCATGTAGTGAGAAGCCACTCCCCATTAGAGGACAGCTAGACTCTACTCACAAAATGAGACAAGCCTTAGAACTTATAGGCAGTGCACTGACAGTACACTCAAAGTGTTAGAGCGTGGTATCCATCACAAGGTTGAATGAACACATAGATATTGCTGTCTATATTCCACTCCCATATTCAACACAACATCATGCGTGATTGCCCATATTATTACAAATGATATATTTATTTGTTTTAGCTCAATGGTTGGAATTGATCTTCCCCAAAGAGCTGCTGGTTTCTTGCTCAAGAAAGAATTGGACTACTTTGCTAAGGCTCTAGAATCCCCTGACAGACCTTTCCTTGCTATCCTGGGAGGGTATGTATGTTTATTAATATATGAAATAACTATGCATGATTTTTCCATATATTTTCACCATTCCATCTTTTAAATGGAAATTATGTGTGTTATTAAAATACCCTTTTTTTATTACTACTTTAGAGCCAAGGTTGCTGATAAAATTCAACTAATTGAACACTTATTAGACAGAGTTAATGAGATGATTATAGGTGGGGGAATGGCTTACACATTTCATAAAGTTTTGAATGGTATGGAGGTATGTACTAGGTAAAAACACTGTCAACATTTACCTACTTTGCAAAACAATATGTCAGTGCACAAATTCTGAGTTTGCTTTTACAGATTGTTTATTTTTAGGAAACTTGATAAGTGAAAAGGAATAATGAAAAAATGCTATTAACTTTGTTATTATCCATGAACAGATTGGAGACTCACTTTATGATGAGACAGGAGCAGGCATTGTGAAGAATCTGGTTGATAAAGCAAAAACAAGAAATGTGAAGTTGAGCTTTCCTGTTGATTTTGTCACAGCAAATAAGTTTGCTGAAGATGCTGAGGTAGGCAACACCTTTTTCAGGTGAAGACAAAGCAGGAAACAAATTCAGTGATGTTCGCTAACAAAATTTGTTTGAAAGTTTAAAAGTTGGTGATTATTAAAACTTCCCAACAAAATTTGAACTGACTGGTCACAGGGGTAATACATGCACTGTAAAAATCATTTAGTAAATAAATTCCAAGATTAGAACTTGTCATTGCATCTTTTAGGTTGGCACAGCTACTGTTGAATCTGGAATTCCTGAAGGATGGATGGTAAATATGATGAACCAATAAAATATAGCATCCAACTGTGAAGTCGAAAATCAAATAGCTTATTAAGAAACCTCTTGAATTACAGGGTCTTGACTGTGGTCCAAAGAGTGTTGCAGCTTTCATAGAAGTCATAGCAAGAGCAAAGACCATTGTGTGGAATGGGTAAGTTTTTAATTATGGCTGGATGGGTGCCAATAGTGTTATGCAAATGACGAGGTTATATCACTTATTTTTAGCCCTGTTGGTGTATTTGAGTTTTCCAAGTTTGAAGCTGGCACAAAGGCTGTCATGGATGCTGTGGTGGACGTGACAAAAAGTGGAGCCACAACTATCATTGGTAAGATGATGGCATAAGGCCAGGCATTGGAACTGGGGATAATGCAGTTTCAGGCCTTTTTTGCTTGGTATTTCAGTAAATTCAGTGTTTTACTGCAGTGTTAAGGTTTCTTACACTGTTGTGGTAGGTGATTTTCACTTCTTCCTGGCTTTGGTATTTGGCAAAATTCAAGAATAAATATGGTATTACTGTTTCCAGTTGGTTGCCAAGAATACACAAAAGCTATATTGGAAAAGTGTTATTTTCAGATGGGTCCAGATGTGGTTTCCAAATTTCAGCATTTTTTAGCTGCAGTATTTTGTTTTTTGTCAATAGGACATTCTTAATGATTGTGTCATTTGACTACCATTACCAGATTGCTTCGTAAAATGCTTTGTTATTCAGATTTTTTATTGGTAAAAATTGCCTGATAATAGAAGCCACTTAAGGGACCGTTCATTTTTTATCAGGAGGGGCACCTGAAAACTTTGGCTATGAAAGGGGGGGCATAGAAAAGGTATGATATATTGGAGGGGGGTCATGCAAAACATGAACAAAATGAGGGGGGACCAAGTGAAAATTTTATGGAATAAAAGGAGGGGCTACACAAAATATTTAGCAAAAATTCCAAAAACCACCAGCCCCCCCCCCCGATAAAAAAATGAACGGTCCCTAAAGCATTCTGGAAGTGGTAGTTGAATGATGTAATCATGCAAATGTCCTATTTGCTTTGCAGTTTTGAGGATCCCCAATGCCTTCCCTCCATAAGTTGACTTGTATATAGTATAGTTCCTGACTGAGATAAGCCAGGGCCAATGGTATCACCATATGAAAGTACACCATCAAGTAGGACTGGAACCACCACAGTGCACAAGATTGTACTGTCCAAGCTAATGGCACAGCAATAATTAAGTCATAAATGTCCATACTTTGAGTTCTCTGAATTTACTAAAAACTTAGTTTCAAAGCCAGTTTACAATTCTTTTCTGTCATTTCTTAAAACAGGGGGAGGTGATACAGCTACATGCTGTGCAAAGTGGGGAACAGAGGATAAAGTTAGTCATGTCAGTACTGGTGGTGGTGCAAGTCTTGAGCTTCTGGAAGGTAAGCCTCTGTGATTTTTCCTTTTTTCTTTTCATCTAATACTCACAAAACTTCTTCCCTTCTACTTCTCTCCAAAACATTTTTGAATTAAGTTGATGGCTGCAGGACCGAATAATAAAACAAACATTACAAAATCAGTTTAACAATGTGAATAAGAAAAAAGAAAAAGAAATACAAGGATATAACTTTTTTTTGTTTCCTGAAGGTAAACTTCTTCCAGGAGTTGCAGCACTATCTCCTCAAAGTAGCATCTGAGTGACTATGGCAGACTGACTGATAGAAGATGTAGCATTCAGAGTTGAAAGGGCTTGTTTTTATTTGATTAAAATAGGCATGAATGTAGACTAGGTAAAATTATCTGAATTATCTGTGAATTGCGATATAATAAAGAAATGTTATTCCAGAACTGCTCTGTCCAAGGCTTGTTTTTTGTAGTGTATTCCAAGCAACTGCCACCAGAATTATTTTTGAACACATTACCACCTGTCTTAGTAGAATGGAGTATTTTCATGGCCACACCAATTTAAAGCATCTTTGCACATGTGGTCTCGCATGGATTATTCTGCTCTTTGCAAATGTATTTCCTATTTCTTTTAGAAATGCCTTCCCATTTGCTCTTTAGCAATACCAGTGCTTAGATCTGTCACTGAATGTTGCTTTACCAGACACTAACTGGTAATGACTGACTAACCAACAGACTTAAATCTCTTGTTCGTCCAGTTCCTCTTCAGCAGTTCTTTTATTATTTTTGACCATATCAGAGATTGCAAGTAGGTACGAGAGGGTGTAAGAATTACTGGAACACCTAAAGAAAAAGAGGCATCACATTGGTGTTATCTTTTTGGTTCCTTCAATAGATGGGGGCAAAATTAGGCAAATAGTGCTGAATAGGTGTGAGCTACACCCCGTGGGTCAAGTAACTAATCACGCAAAGCATTGTTGATCAAAAACTGTTGCCCTTCACTTTGTTTTGAAAATCATTTGCATGGTTTTAGATAATTCACAGATGGAATATCACTCTGATTAAGAGTTGTGGATTTTCCTGAGGCTAAAATGTATTGGATTCAAATTGTTAATAGTTTTCAGGTAAAAAAGAGTGCTTGAACATATGGGCTGGCAATAACAAATCACAATTGACTGGTTAGAAAATTTAATGCTGTTCAGCTGGAGATAGTTAATACTGCATGGACAAGTTTCTGCTCCATGTGGCTAGTGTTGCATCTAAAAGAGCATGCTTCAAACATACACTACAGTGTAGATAGGTGTGCTGCACAATGTTAATGTTGCTCCTGCATAGACAGGCGTGTTCCGCACGTGTCTAATCTACTTACAGCTGCCCTAGATCCTCTTGGTGTCTCGTCATGTTTTTCTGTAGCGTTCTGAGTACGTGCATGACATCAACTGAACGTTGTTTGATGGCTTGTCCGTGTACTGTGAAGAGTTCTTTACACCACAGCAGATAAAACTCGAGATGTCGAGATGATTCTAGTTCACCTGCTACGAACTTCAGCATCTTGTCGACGTACACTTCTGATAACGACTGCACTACCAGGCGAACTAAATAAATAAAATACCATCACGAATAAGGGAAAGATGAGGCGAGAACGATGAAAGGAAAGGGACAGGACGGAAGGAAAAGCGAAAATCACAGGATTAAATAATAGTGAGCAGAGAAGCAAATGGGACGGAGGAAAGAGAAAAGGTAAAATGGAAATGGAAATGGAAATGGGAAAAAGGCGGGAGGCTACAACTCGAGGAAGAAAAATGAACTGAGAGAATTCTGGTGGAGAGGAAAGAAGAAAGTGAAGTGAAGTAGAAATAAAACAAAAAGAAAAAGGGAAGGAATGGGAAAGAAAAGGGAAAGAGGAAAGTAAAGGAACGGGAAGAAACAGAGTGGAGTATTGGGAGATAAGAGGACAGAGAAAGAAATTTAAAACCGAGTACAGTGGGAAAGAAAAAAGAAAAATAGAATGAAAATGAGAAATACAAAATTGAAGGACAAATTAAACACAAATACGTACTATCAGTAGACTTGGTGCTTTCAACCACCTCTCTAACAAGGTCTTGTTCATTAAGCCTAAAACTCAGTACCAGGGCTCGACTCAGTTCTCCTTTGGCTAAGACTCTACGAGTAGTCTCAGGAGTGACATCAGTGTCCAAGTCATAAGGATCAAAGACTAGTGAAGCATCGAGAGAGTAGATTATCAGACCTTCTGTCGTTGCTGCAGACCATGCACGACCTGTCACAAGATATAAAGTAGGTTTCGTATGACTGAAAATAATCATGTGCCATGTGGCACGGTTGCGGTATAGAATAGACAACCAATCGCGGCCCGCAAGATAACTGTTCAGTTAATTTCGACGCTTACCAGTAGGCGAAAATTGCACGCTTTTGACACGAATTTCAGGTTTTGTTTTCCTTGAGCTCATGTCTCCCCTGGTCACTCCGGGTAGAGAGATGTCTTCTTTGTCACTATCTTCATCATCGATCATATCTAACGGTCCTGCTTCTGTCATACGATCACTGCGGAGGTATTCCTATTATCAAATGTACAGTTCATTATTGATGTTTTTGATAACCATAATGATGGATGACGTTGACAATGATGAAAAAGATAATGATGATAACAATGATGGTAATAACGAAGATGGTGAAGTTGAAAATGGTGATGAACATGTTGATGATGGTGTCGATGTTGATGATGGTGCAGGATGACGGTAATGAAGATGGAGAGGAGGAGGATGATGTTCTGATGATTTTGATGATGAAGGTGATGAGGATGATGACCGTGGTGGTGGTGATGGTGGTGGTGGTGGTGATGGTGGTGGTGGTGATGATGATGATAGTGATAATGATGTTGATAATGATGATGATGGTTGTAGGAATGCAGGATTACGTGAATTTTGAAGACTTTATTTACTCTCATGCAACTAACACTCGACTCGCTTAAACATCCCTCGCGCACACGTTTTCTTCACCCGCAATGCCTTATGTGCTTACAACAGGAGCAAAAATGACGGTATTACATGGTGGTGATGATGATGATGATGATGATGGTGGTGGTGGTGGTGATGGTGGTGGTGGTGATGATGATGATAGTGATAATGATGTTGATAATGATGATGATG
>WUAP02133207.1:0-13473 GCA_015163945.2 Stichodactyla helianthus | reverse complement strand
TGCTTTTTGCCCCAAAATGACTAAAAATGACTGAAATTAAAAATAAGATGAATAATTCATATTATTCCAAAAGGTGTGAAAATGGCCCAAAATCACCCATTTTTCAAAGGTGTAAAAATGACCTCAAATTAATAAACCGTGGGCTCTAATTTATGTGGATCTAGGGGTAATGAATGGGGTGACTATATCCCATCTCATATACGTTTCATGACTATTCCATCTGACATGTTTCATGACTATTCCATCTGACATACTTTTATCCCTAGTTCAGTTGTCATGCTATTTTTGTCCAAAATGACCCATTTTAAAAAGGTGTGAAAATGACCCAAGATGCATCAAAACCATGGGGTATAGTTACAGTCAAACTAGCTGAAGCGTACCCCCCTAGACTGGATTAATAAATTTATTATTCGAATATTGAGTCATTGTTTGTTCATTCCGTTTGAAAATATTATTCCACTATTTAAATATTTAATCGATTACTTATTGGATTTTCGGGTTATCTAAAGTTTCTCCAAGGTGTAGAAGGCGAATACTAGGATTAAAAGATCGCTTTCATGTGGCTTACTTTGTAATTTTTCACTCACCTTTTCTCGCCATTGCCACACCAGACGCCATGTTGAAAAAAGCCCGAGTTTCACCGTCGGGCTCCCTGTATAAATCTTCTATATATGGAATACTCTTTTTATTTTAATCCAATCAGTAATCGATTAAATATTTAAATAGTGGAATAATATTTTCAAACGGAATGCATTCCTTAAAACGAATAATGGCTCAATATTCGAATAATAAATTTATTAATCCAGTCTAGCTGGGGAGGCCGGACGCTTCAGCTAGTTTGACTGTAATAATGCTTTTTGGTTCAAAGTGACTTATATTTTAACTCTTAATAAATAATTCGTATTTTTTTTAAAGGTTTGTTAACGGCTCAAAAAAAAATTGAAAGGAATATCAGTAGTTTTATCTTAACAACATACTTTGATACATAAATCGTTGCTTGTTTTATTAATTAAATGAGTATTAAAATATATTAGTAGATAGTTAGTAAATATTAGTAAATACAGAATAAGAAAAATATCTTAATTTGGAAGGGTTTAATTTGATTCTGACCTCAGGGATTTAATTATCGCCAAATTTTTTGCAGTCTGTACTTACATTTAAATTCCGGTCAAATGAGAATGTTTATGCACTTTTTTAATTTATAAGTTGTCATTTTACTTTAATTTTGTGACAACATGCTGTGCCTTTAAGCTGTGTATGACACTTTGTGATAGCGTTTGTCATGTTGCAACACCTTGAGATACCTTACTCTAGAATACAGTATGTTGTAACAGCGTGTTGCACCTTGCAACAGTGTATACAACACCTTTTGATAGAATTCTACGGCATGTTGTGACAGCGCGCATTAACGTTTAGTATTACGAAACAATAGACCGATCCCGCCAACATCAGCTCCACCAATGACAGCGTAAAGTTTTCCAAAGGAATATGGAGAGTCGGGCAAACAAAACTACAAACCTCTCTATTTCAGGGAAATTTAAACATTTCTTGGCTATTTGTGTCAATGTTTTCCCACGTTACACAAAATAAAACTAAACCGTATATAATGTTTAGTAATTGACATTTATTTTATAGCACAATCTCGATAAAAAGTTTTGGCTTGTTCGACGTAGGAACAGTACCTATGGATCGCGGGATCGGTCTATTTTACTTACGATGTGTGCAGATGCTTTGACCTTCGTTTCTTTTTTTTTCTTTTTTTTTTTTTTTTTTTCCAAATGGATCTCCTGAACTGCCTCAGGTGACCACAGTCTTATTTAACCTAATAAAATTGAAATATTCTAGGATAATACATACCTAGGACAATAATATAATAAACAATGCAGTTAACGTTTGTACAACTTTCGACACTTTTTCTTTGAAGACGTTGCAGTTTTGGCGCAGACGAAAAAGTAATGCAAGAATATGTCACTCAAACAGCTCGACAAGCATGTCAATCTGCGCTCACCATGGTATCTATTTTAAGAGCAGAATCTAGTGTGACAATACTAAGTCGTCACGCAATATAACAAATTTAACATTGGTCACGCAAAGGTATGCGTTTATCAAGATCCCTGGTAAATGTCTGTACTGCGATGCGAGGCGACAGCAAGGTAGACTGTCTCACCCATGATGAAAAACTCCATGTCACGCGTTCTTGTAGAAGGTATTTCTTGGACTTTAGCGAACTTCTTCGAGTGATATTTATCCCAAGCATAGATCACAGGGTTCAGACCACTGCTGATTATAGCCAAGTATGTCTTCTCCTTTCCCATGAATGGTGACGTAATGCACACCCAGTCACGTGCCTGTAACGATACCCAAGAATGTAACATCACTGGATTGCGTTGCGCTGTTTTGTATTGTGTCACGGGAGTTTTCGTTTGATTTTGTCACATCACTAATATGCAGGCTCTTGGAAATGCTTACTCAAAAAAGACATGCAGAAATGTAACGCCGCAGCTGCGCATGCTTAGTGACTTTTTACAGCAAGCTTAAGTTGGGATTTAAAAAGAATTATGAAGCGTTATTTTATTTCATTAACGATTAAGAATCTTGTTTTGTTAGAAAGGAAGACTTATGGCTAGTTTAAGGTTAAAACGTGACGTTACGTGACAGGGGATTGTGTTACATCATGCGTATCTTTCCATCACGTTACAGGATTTACGTCACGTCACCGTGTCACGGGATGTTGCATGAAAAATGGTTAGAAAAACCATTAGATCCAATATAGTTCAATTAGTCACATCAACTTCAACAAAATTAAACAATGATTAATAAATCACATCAATGATTATAACGAGCATTTTCTGTACAATTTCTACGAAAATTTAAACATTTTTTAACAAACCCTCCCCTCCCCTATCTTCTCCCAGTTTCGAATAATTCTAACGTTAATGAAGCATGTGTAAGAAGAACTCACCCTCTGGGAAGGAACTCTCTGGAACAAATTAAAAGTTGTACCGTTCCATTTGTGTATCAAAGAAGTTTCTGCAGCCCATCGAGCCACAGCAAGGAATATGAAACCATCGACCTTCAATGCTTTTAAACCATATGCACGTTCTTCGGTGAACAACTGCTGAAATTTTTCAAACTTGGCACCATTCCACTTGAAGATGGTCGCGAAAGGACCGCGTGCGCCTGGGCCTAGGAACAGAGGGATAGTCGATTGTTTAAGAATTAAACATTTTGCGCATGCGTATATATTAAGCATCATATATTAGCTTCTCCACACTACGAATTTTTGGTGTGTATCCCATCACATTAGAATAAAAGGACAATAGATATGTCCACAATGTTAGATGAGAGCGTGGAATTCGTATGAGTGGGAAAAGGTTAGGCTAATTGGTAGCCGTTACTCTAGCTGTACCGTACTTTGCCGTATCCATAACTACGCGTTGTGATTGGATGATTCACACTGAAACAATGGGAAGCCATTTCAGTGTTACACTCTGCATACCGTACCGTGTACGTGCTGTAAGTCAGTACCGTACGTTTCCCACTCATACGATAACCATTCTTATGGGAAGCCATTTCAGTGTTACTGGATACCGTACCGTGTACGTGCTGTAAGTCAGTACCGTACGTTTCCCACTCAGAAGGAAAACCCTTTTTAACACGACCACATTTTATACTTAATCACTTTGCCAGAAAATACTGTTTTACACGAGCGACCACATCAATCCATCCCATTCCGTGACCTATAAAACGTCCCCAAACATGAGCAACACCAATAATTTTAAACACTTGTTTTCAAAGATTACCTGTGATTGCGAGAAAGACGTCATCGCCAATGGAGAACGACTCCATATCAGCACCTGCAGCCAAGATCTTCTGAAACAAGACAAACCTTACTCCATTCCACTTGAAAACATTAGAGTAAGGACCATAGTAAATGGCTACCCCCAGGAAGACGTCATCCTTGATTTTGATGGGCTCGACGTCAAACGCCTTGGAGGAAGAGACTGTCTGGAAAGGAATGAACTGGTTGTCGACCCACTTGAAGATGGGCGAGTCGTGGTAACGAGAGTTGCTTGCGGCAGCGAAGAACGTGTCTTTTCCGATGGTAAAGTGTCTCCATTTGCGTGCGTTGGCTACTTTCAAGACTTGATACTCGTGGAATCTGGCATAGAATTAGAATTTAAGAAGTTTTTTTGTTTTTTTGTTTTTTTGTTTTGTTTTTTTTTTTTGCGAAGGGAGGAAAACCTGGAGAAAAACCCTGAACTAGCACAGGAGAGATCAAACCAACAACTCTACTAACATCTTTGGGGTTCGAGCCACCCGTGCTTTGGCTTGTCCAAGTTTAAACGAAGACTACTACACCGTATAGGATTGTGAAGCTGATCAAGGTCCACTTCAGACGTCAAACTTTTGCCGTGCCAAATTCAATGTAAATGAGATGAGTAGAAACAAAAGATTTGACTAATTTACATTAGATTCGACGCGGCAAAAGTTCGACGTCGGAACTGGGCCTAAAACTCTAATCTCATTCCGAAAATTCATACCCACAATAGAGCTTTTTTGAATTCGCCGAGTACCGCTGTGTTTCCTGATTACAGACTCATTTCTACAGGGTTAGCCTCATTTCAGTGTCAAAATATGCATAAATAACAAAGATAGATCAAAGAATGCACGACTTTAACGATACAAACACTTTGAAACTCCACGGACCTTCACTGAAACGCGTGAATATTCTACACAAAAACGAGGCTAATCCTGTATAACGGAGAACTCGAAACTGGAGTATTCTTTGGACTATAGGTTCGTCCCTGGTCTTCCTCTGAACCTCGGAAAGGCTACAGATAAGAAAAAATGGTGGCAACCATAGAACATCTTTCTATTTTACCTGTTGTTTATAGTCCACCATTTGTAAATAACAAAGCTTTTGCTTCCCAGCTGCGAAACCCCAAGAAACAACTGATCACCGATGGAGAATGTGCCGAGATCCCAGGCATCTGTATACAAGGTCTGGATCATGTATCTCTTCATGAACTGAGTCATGTTGACAAAACCTGGCAACAAAAATGAAGATAATAGTCCTTACACTTCTGCGCATGTGTAGAACATAGGAGTAGACTTTCGCGCATGCGTCAAGTTGGTCATAGAAAACGCAGTGTTTCAATTTTGCGCATGCGTCCAGTTGGTTAAGAATAGCTAACACGTAGCTGCCTTTTGCGCATGCGTCTAGACGGTCATAGAAAGCAACACACCCAGTGTTACACTTTCGCACATGCGTCTATTATAGTAGACGCGGCTACATACAAAGGTACACTTTCGAAAATGCGTCTATTATAGTAGACGGCTACATACAAAGGTACACTTTTGCAGATGCGTCTATTTGGTTAAATGATACCTGCGCGCGCACTGGTATTCTAAGCCTAAGGGCCTGGAGCTTTTTAGTAAAAACCACAACCAAGTGAAGTGAAAACCGCAAGTTTTGACCAAGGTGCATAGCGAATAGAAAAGAATTCCTCTCTAGACACGTTATCAGTTAACTATATACTCACCCATAGTTGGTGTTTGAGTCGTTGTTAGCGCTGAAAGAGTACAAATATCACATTTGAGTAGGGTAATAACCAGGAGAAATACGGCTACATTTTATAAATATTAAGATTCGCACTCATCAAGAACAGTGAGGTTTGTGGTGACTTACCCAGAGTGGTAGCAGGAGGGCCAACTGGATTTCCTGGTAAAGAAAATCAAAGACGTATTCATTCATCAGGTAAACACTGATAATCTAATGTGGGCTGCTTCTTAAGTTGCCAGACTCCATGGTAAATCTTATTATTGTATTTGGGATTATTGGGTAAGGATATAAGCTAAAACCCAACTGATGTAATCTGTTAGGAAATTTCAACCTTGCAACTGAATCCTCGCCTCCTAACCCCCCCTACCCCCCTCACCTCCCATTCCCAACAATGTAGGATTGTAGGATAAGGCTACGGCACTATTCACTTACCGGGACATTTGACTACTGAACTACATACAGCTGCGTCTGAAACAAATACCACAGCAAGAGAGCGCATTATGTCAATACCATTGATATCTTCAAATGTATTATGTAATTATTAAGTATACAGAAGAGAGGAACCTCACCAAATTTAACACAGATCAGCCTGTTCCCGTCAGAGGTTAAGTACTGTCCAACTTCACAACGCGGAAGACGCACAAGAATTCCAGAATCTCCCTGGAGAAAGACACGCAGAGAAATCAAAATGAAACACCGAGAAACTCAAATTCCTCAATACCCTCGCCGCCTTGGGCTGATTGAAGATTTATTTCAACGGGGAGGTGACTCACCTTAGGTCCGAGGGGTCCTGGAGGTCCTGGGGGGCCACGAGGTCCTGTCAAACCCTAAAAAGAACAAAGAAAAGTTTGAAAAGTTCCTAAAAGAATTCGACAAAAGAGATGATATAACATTTATTTATTTACTTATTTATTTATTTATTTACTTATTTGTTTATTTACTTATTTATTTATTTACTTATTTACTTATTTACTTATTTATTTATTTACTTATTTATTTACTTATTTATTTATGCGGCGCAAATTCAACATAACGTTTTCAAGTACACTAACACACGTACGATATGTGTGGCAAGTTGGCTAAAGCGCACGTGGTGACAATGTGCATGCGCAATTATTGAAGCCGCTGACGTTGATTGCAATAGCATTGATTTACCTACCTGTGGTCCAATCGGCCCTTGGACGCCCTTAAAATAAAAATGATTTTAGCTCAGCTTTCTGGTCTAAGACTGAGAGAAAAATCTGCTCAAGTAGTACGCACTGTATGCCCGAAAACTAAGGTTTTGTTATTTATGCGGCTAAAATAGGGAAGCCATCTAAGGGCCACCATCAGTACGTTTTTAACTTATATGATCCTTGCTGTAACACCCTTACGTACTAGAAAACTGTTCTCCTGTAAGTCTTTAATAGACGCAGCACTAGAGTGTGCACACTTGGTGGTTTTTATTCATAATATCATGCTTACCACTCGTCCTCTTGGTCCTCGGGGTCCGCGAGGTCCTGACTAAATAATACAAATAAAGGCTGTTAGTGTTAGCAGTCATCAGATGAGGTAATATCAACGATTTTCTTGCTGCATGGAGTGAAACAAGAAAATGGACGGCAGATAAAAATTATGGTTTCTCAAACATCTTATTTAGCGAGAAAGCGCAAGTATTGTAAGCAATATAGCACGATCACCATCACCATCACGGCACGGCACGTCCCTACCGTGGGTTTTTCACAGGCATACAAAAATTGCTCAATAATATAACGTGGTGCGTGTAATACATGTAGTATGTATCGTGCGTGTGTTGGTGTTGGGTGCGTGTCGTATGTATCGTGTTCAGTGCGTGTTATACGTGTAGTGTGTACTGTGCGTATTTTGGTGCGTAATGTAAAAAAGGCATTTTCTTTGGCTGCGCAGTGATAACGCACGCTGCATGTGATTGGTTTACCAAAAGCATAATACGGATAATAACATCGTCATTCCTTAACTATATTTAAACAGTTTTTAGGCGAACCGGACCATTTTAGAATTCGCTTCATTGGACGCCAATCGCGCGTTTTATGTCTTAGTTTCATTCATTTTATGACCTTAGAAAGAGTGGTTTTAAAACTGGATTCCTTGGGTCTCTTGTCATCTAAAAAAGGATTTCACAAAAATGTTCCCGACCGATGAAACAGACGAATATGTTTATGCAAAGAAGGCCAACCTCAGGGCAAATAGCTTACATACTTGCTTTATTCATGAGTCTATTGGATTTTAATGGACTTAATCCATTGGGCGTATTTGTTTTCCCATTTCAGATCACGTGTCATTCCCTTGGATATTGTTTCTTTGTTTCTCGGTATCGCTTGAGAAGATACACGTTAATATGGATGAGCATCAAACAAAGAATCTTATTCCCGAGAGGACGACACGTGGTCCGAAATGAGAAAACAAATACGCCCAATGGATTAAGTCTATTGAGCCTAATAACTGTAATAAGTAGCCCTTACCGCGACACGCCATGGGTTAAAAAGTGCAAGCTATAGACCTAATTCGCTTGGGCGTAATGTTTTCCCAATTCAGACCTCTTGGGAATACGATTCTTTGTTTGAGGTTTATCCATATTAACGTATCTTCTCAAGCGTTGCCATTAAACAAAGGAAAAAGTCCCAAAGGAATGACACGTGACATGTATTGAGAAAACAAATACGCCCAAGCGAATTAGGTCTATTGGCAATTTGAATCGATCAATTTCTTCATCACACAGCAGTCAAGTCCCAGAAATAACCCCAAAAAGTGTTATATGAGCCAACAACATCCATGCAATACGATAAGGCATGGTTAAAAATAACAACGCATAGACAAATGACACTGACAGCTTAGCACCTGGATTTTTAGTAGTGTTTAACAGTTACTAGAATAGAGCAGTCTGTCGTAGGAGGTCACGACACATAAACGTGCGGTACTGACTTGCAGCACGTGCGGTATGTGTAACACTTAAATGGCTTCCCAGTGTTTCAGCGTCAATCATCCAATCACAATGCATAGTTACGGTTAAGGCAAAATAAGGTAAAGCTAGAATTTGCCATAAAATCCGCTCTAAGCTTCAACGCACGCCTAACGACTGGTTTTCACGACGCAAGTACAAATAAAAAGGTTTAAATTTTTTGGATCCTCGGGCATGTCCTGATGAGCGCGTGAAAAACAAAACCACGTTCAACTAAGGCTTGTTTTCTTGTTCTCTGACCTCGCCATTTTTCCCCGGTAGCTGCAAACTCTTCGCATTAACCCTCGATACTTCCGGTCCTCAACGCGGTGACATGTAAATTTTATCGTGTCAAACACCGGCACTTGAACGAGTAACGTCATCAGGTCACTGTATGAACACTTCTATGAAGCTCTCAAGGCCATTTTAAGGAAGCAAACAAATTCGGAGAGAAAAATTTCGAAGTAAAAGCATTGATTTGATTGATCAAATTTAACAGCGTCCATTTATTTTCAGTGGTTATCATGGCAACTGAACGACACCGGACAGTCCTCTCTTCACCACTGTAATTCGGCGGTCCGGTCCAGTCCAGTCCTATCCTCTCTTCATTCGTCCTCGTCTGTGCTTTTCATTCTTCTCCATCTATTATTCCCTTCCCTTCTCCCTTTCCGTCCTCTCCTCCTCCTCTGTACACTTCTATCCTTCCCTTCCCTCTCCTTTACTGATTTTCTCGCTCGAATAGTGGCAGTGTATTTTATGTCAGTGAATAGTTAACTATTTGTGATATTGACTCCCGCTGAGGCACGTCACAACACTAATACTGTTTGCCTTCTCATCTCGTGATCCCATTCATTATTCGAGTATTGATTGTGTGTTTTTCCCAAGGTTAATTGAAATTACGCCAAATACTTCGAGTTTTAATTAGGATATCGTATACAAAACTACAAAGAATGATTTATGAGTTTCTAATTGCTTTCCTAGCGAGCGACGTTAACACGCAGAAACACGCTATTCTAATTTGATGTTAAGACACAACTTGATTTTTGAGATTAGTAAGCGACCACCCCTCTCATATCCGACCACTGTATCGACCAGTTACCTCTCGACATCGTTCTGTTGGCCATGGTGTGACCAAGGTGCGGTCGCACTTAATCACGAGTTTAATCACGAATGAGCAAAATAACAATGGGGTAGTAGGGTGGGGTTGATTTTGTAGGCGTGTTTCGGAACTGAACTCTTCGTTAATGATGACGTACAAAGGGCTTAAAAATAAAACCTTGCTGAACGGAATTGAATAGCTTATCTAACGGAAACAGAGTTGAACCCCACAAGGGCTAAACGAAGAGAAACAGCGGGTATAAAACCACAATGTAATGAAAATATATTGGATAATGAAATAATCGTGACCCCAATAAAAGTAAAGAGATACCCCTTTGAAACCACAATTATTCCCTTAAACCTCGTTTTTTCCCCGAAGATGAAATGTAAACGGAGCAAAAATTGTACACCAAATCCACTATTCGCCGTGCACTGAGGAAAACCAGGAATGGAACGAAAATTCTCCGTTTGATGGAATCTCTTCGCCGGATTGTCATAGTAAAGCTGTCAAAATACTGACACAGTGTTGTTGTCAAGCAGAATTAATCCCTGTATCTTTAAGCCTGCTTGAACCAACAATACGCTTCGATGCTTCTTTAAAAACGCATTCCTGTAATTTTGGTTGCATTAATGTTGACCCTAAATGTGTTTACGGATATTGGGTATAATATCCCATCTAAAGCAGTCGTGAATGGATACGAATTTTCGTCACTCACTCAACCATTTATTTCACGAGAATGAGCTGCCTTTAGTAAGCGTTTTAATAATTTTGCTCGATTTGTTTTCATAATAGGCTTACCGATGTCAAAAATAGCCTGTAAATCTTAAAATCGCTATTCGCCACCTTCAAGTTACTTCTGAAGTCTTACACGGTTCGTATCGGCTAAAAACACGTTTTAAGTGTGCTTTTAATAATAGTTTTGGTTTGTAAGTTTAAGTAAATTCATCTCCGTCGTAATTACCGTCCGTGAGGTCCCCTGCTGCGACTGAAAAGAGCCATGTCAGTTTTGTTTTCGCGGAAATTCCTTTCTAACCGCAAGTCAAGAATATTACAAAACGCTTGGCAAAAACCGCAGGCTATATTCCTGGGTACAAATATGATATTTTTGTTGCTAAAAAGATGGCGACAGCTTGATAACAAGGCAGTGATTTTTTCTGTACCGAAATGATCTTTTTTGGACAAGGAAAGCAAATTTAAAGTAAAAAAAAAAAAAAAAAAACATTTTCTAGAGACCAACTGACTGACTTCCAAGGATTTTAGTCTAGGAATTTTTCTAAAACTTATTTTAACAGTTTCTTTTTAAGAATACCGAGAAATTGTTGTAATAATTAAAGGAAAGTATTCTCAGGAATGTTGAGAAGGGATATTAAATAAAGGATACCGATGAACACGACAATTAAAAGAGGTTATAAGGGCAATAATTAATTGACTAGTTTCTGTTACAAAGCTGTTCTTGAAGCTGTAGCCCAGAGGAAAATGATAGACTTTGGCCATTGAATAAAAAAGATACAAAAAACTTCTAAATTTTGAGGCAGTCTAAGAGTTTAGAAGAAATAGGATGCCACAGAAGCTCTCTGAATGACGATAGAAAACGTACTCCAGTAAACACACGTTTAGGAGGCATATTTACACAGTAATGCATCTGTTTGTAGGATTGTCAAAATGATGAATACCATGTCGTTTTTTAGCACTACAAGGAGAGCCGTCGCATCAAAGCTTACGCACACTGCATAATTTGTTTTTAAGAGTGACACCTTCGCACAGGGCGCCAAGACCTTTCTAATTTGAAGTGATCATCCCCAAGTTAGCATTCCTTTCAATATTATACAAAAGCGCAAGAAATCGCTCAAGTAATTTATGAAAAACTTCTTTGGGATTTGAGACTACTTGCTTGCCGAAAGAGCAATATGAGACGAAATACAACGCCGAATACCAGAAACTACTATTGGAGAACATATTGGGCATACTCTGGGAGGTCTTTTTAAGAAAAATTTGTTTACAATAGAGAAGAATATGACGCATTTCTAGAAGTCAAAATACAAAGCGTTGGAATATATCTTTATTACTGTAAGGATGAAATTTGTTCTGGTATCTAATAAAACCTGCTGTTTAGGATATAGAGCAATCAGATTCCTTTGTGATGTTCTATGTTTTACCGTTTTGGATACAAAATATTTATAATTGATGGTTATTTTAAAACAGTACTATTCAGGAGCTAATCGTGTTAATGATCATGCAAGATAACAAGTCGTCGAGAGTGTATGAACGAACTGAATTGATTTATAAATTGAAAATCTTTTAAGCTTTACTTACCCGTGTATCCCTAAGTTTCTGTTCAATTAGACTTGTTAAGGTTCTTGTGCACACTTTAGGGCATTTCTTTCGCATAGACGAGCACGGAACGATGACAAGAAGAGCTACCATAAATGAAAAACACAAGACACGAGGTTCCATTGTTTACACTTCGTCTTCAGTTTTTCCAGACTAGGAGCTAAAATTATCACAGATCTGGCCAACACTGCAGGAAGAGACTACCAGAGGTGTGTTTTAACGACGTCTAACAAGCCAACCGGCTGGCAGAAGAGCAACTGCTCAAGTCTTAGGTCACCGTTTGTTTAAACCTTCAGAAGGATTTGCAAATTGTTTGGTGAAATCGTAATTCAATAACCCGTGAACAATCAGATCTCGAACATTAAAATTGGGTCAGAAAAGCCAAATTCGAAAATCTCTCATCTGATTCATAGTGACCTCTTATCGTATTAAACACTTGGTTAACGTCTGAAAAACAACAGGAAATATCACGGCCAGAGGTAGAAATTAAGGTATTTCGATTACAATAAGTACGAAGGCTTCCACGAGACCGGAAGTGCAATAACAATTTATTGACAACCGGAAGTCCAAAACTACAGTGTCTCTTTTGTAAAACTGAAACTAAAACTGAAGCGTCTAGTACGTTTTACTTTATCGTCATTTAATTATCACTGTTAGTTCCGACAGATAAAATTCGTCGCCTAGTTGAAGTGTTCGTGGCAGGAACGCGGGGAATTTAGGAATTTTTCTCGTAATTGTGAAGAAAAATGTCTGTTCGATATTCTTAGGACGACTGGTACAGACTCAAAATGTATAAACATTTGGCTTTATAAACAGTTTATGATAAAAACAATTCAATTTGTGCCAAGTACCAAAACATTAGTGAAGTTCATTCTAGTATAATACACTTTTTGACCCGCCTTCACATCTTAGTTTAAATCAAGTAAGTCGCCAAAATGGCGAACTACAAGATTTTGTGAGTTAATAAAATCGAAATACGATCAACAAAGCAAGCCGATATGACCTGTATCTGGATTAAAGATTTCTACGGCAAAAAAGTATTATCGTAAATCAAATTCCTTGAGCTTTATAGATTATTGAAATTGTTTCATCTTGAAAAGCGCAAACTTGAAAAGTTTTAATCACTTATTTTTGTATTTAGTCCAAGTAAGTCACCGAAAGCCGCTTTGGTGCAACCACCTGTCTATAGTTTTCCCGCCACAAAAGGCGCGCTTGCTCGATTTGATTATGTCGCGTACTAATTGTTTGCAGAAAAGATAAATTGTAAAACGTTTAGATTGTTTGTCTGCACTTTGACTTTTAGAACGGAAGCTGTTTGTCGACACCAAGTTAGCCAGTCACTTTATACAAACCTGAAATGTCTAGATGCCACCAACTTACTGGGGCGTTAGTTTGCGAATAGAAGAGAAGCCATTTCAAAGCCCTAATTCTTGGTTGGGAAAATGGTCCGTGGGCGTTTCGTTCATTCAAAATTTAATTTTTTTGAAAATTGAATTCATGCCCAACGATTTAAATTCCAGG
>WUAP02133185.1:0-13476 GCA_015163945.2 Stichodactyla helianthus | reverse complement strand
TATAATTTATTCCTTTCTCACTAAATTACTAAAGTTCTTTTTTCCTATGACAACCTTTTTGCAAGTAGGTGTAAATATCGATGAAGATTGAATATTTTCAAAACTGCTGCGCCCTAGACGATAATCATTGCCAACGATTAGTAAAAAAACCCTCAAAAATGAATACCAAAAACTCGGCTAAAGAACAATGTGCTGAAGGAAAAAGTGTAAAAATAAGATAGAAATCGAAATGGGAATGAGAAAGCGAATGGGGAAAAATATAGGAAAAGGCCGGAATGTACATAGCTCTTACTAACTTTCTTACCTTTAGTTAGAAGCTAACACTTGTGTATTGCCCAGAGTCTATACTTATATCTTTCACGCAAGCGCGATCTAAGAGAACCCACTCTAGTTTTTCATATAGAAGCATGGAAAAGTGTTTAACTTTATGACAGCACTTATTGCCATAATATATATAAATGTACCGGAGTGGATGACTTAATCGCCATGACAGAATCGTTACGCATTCATCGCTATGTACTTAACTCTAACGTGTACACGCACATTAATTCCTCAAGACGATCTAAAACAAAGCAAAGCATATCACGTTTTTAGTGCGGAATTGGTGTCGGTTTGAAATGATGGTTACGTTGTACTCCACTTCTTGGCAATTACGAGGATTATGTCCAAAACAGATGTCTTTGTTCGCTTTTGATGACCGCGATTAACACGGAAATCGAGTTCTTATGTAAAAAGAATGTGAAATTAACAAATGGTTTTGTGATCACAGACGTGACTGACTTTAAACACAAGAGCTACACGCCATCAAACTAATGGGAACCCATGCTATTTCAATTTAATGACTGTATTTTAGTTTACTGACTCATGAATTCTACTCTGTCATAATCACAAATTGTTATTAACTTTTCAAGTACGAGACCGATAGCTTTTAGTAAGGTGTCTATATATTCACATTCCACTATGAGCAAAACTCTGTCATTTTGCCACGTACCTTGTCTTTTTTTAGCATTGGTATAAATATTTTGTCTTTAACATACGTCAGATTTTTGGAAAATTGCGTAGCGCCTTTCAGTTTGAATAACCGCGTAAATTTCTGTTGGGTGGTAAAACCACTAGTTCAAACTGTGTGCAGACGTCAAGAATATTAAAATCGGCCTACCTACTACTGAGAAGTTTTCCTAGACATCATACCTTCAATAGAAAATAGCAGACTGGGTAGAATATGATTTTTGTGGCTTTTGATTAATGATGTGGGGAAAATTCAGACGAATATGGGAGAAGGAACAATTATTGGCTTGTGATTTTTCTTTGTCGTTTACAGTTTTTCATACCTGTTCCAGCAACCTTTTTCCCTTGTAAAATGGCTATTCTTTATGGTAACTTTCTAATAATGTAGTTCGTTTTTGGAAGCCAGTGTTGAGCAGCACCAACGAGAATAGAATTACGCGAAAACAGAAGTCTCGTGGATTATAGCTTCAGCTGTATCTCGATGTAATGTACTTATAGCGTAAGTAGGTAGATAGTACGCATCCCTACCGTGTATTTAAGAGGTATTAATACTTTAGATTAATATTCTACCCTATATTAAACTGTTCTCCATTATCTGTGGACACTCTTACTCAAGATTTAGAGTTGAACTCTGTGTGGGCTTCGTTAATTTCTCCTTGAAAAAGAGACTTCTTAATCCAGTCAAAAGGATATGCCAATCGTATTAAGTGATTCCTTTTAATATTATCAGCAACAATACTTATTGTGTATGTGTGCGAGGAGTTAAAGATATGTATCAGACCAAACAGAATGGCTTCAAAGATACGTATTATGTATAGGTTAGGTAGGGGGGGATGGGAGGGTGTCGGAGGATCTAGGAGGATCGCAAGGTTTTGCAAAAGGTGTAGGGGGGGGTCTGGCAAACAACGACAGACAGCAAGGGGGGAATCACATAAAGTTGTTAGTAAAGTTGATCGAAAATGGAGAGGGGGAGTCAGTTAATTCCTTTGGTGTCACAGTTAAAATCCTCTGACCAACCCCTCCCGTCCCCCCTCACCCACCAGGCGATAACATGAATTGGAGAATCGAAAATAGTCTGCGTAAAGGAATGAATGATTCATGATTGGCTAATAAGAATTGTTAAAAGGAAATAAGTAAGTCAATGAAACGATGGAGAAGAAAAAAAGGACCCTTCAGCATTTACATCTTTTTTCCTTCATTTATTCGTTTTCCCCATCCATTTTCGACGTTTCTCATTTTTTCCCTCAATCTTCGATAAAAGGCGACTTGTAAAGTAAGTACGCATAAAAAAATATTTAAAAAAATAACTCGGCATTTAAGTATAAATATCAGTTATATAAACGGTTTAGTACTATCGAAAAGGCTTGCAAAATGAATTCTTCTTTCGTGCACATACCTGTCAGGATAATGTTTAAGTAGTGTGATGTGAATCAATGCTAGACTGGAAGTCTATTACCCTGGATTTAGACTGATGCAATGTAAGGATAGCTCCGAGAAAACCACTGTTGGTAGGCTCGAAACGGTAAATTTCCGAATAAGAGTGTTTTTATCATCAAGACCACCAAATATTTTATTGACATGCCGAGCGAGATGCATGTGACATGCGCGTCCCTGGTTTAGGAAAATCGGTGATACTAACGTGTTTACATCTGTTTATATTTATTTATTTATTTCCTTATATAATTTTCTTAAGGTTTTATCATTTCTAAGCTTTGTAAGTTTGTGTCCTACACCTATTTTAATGCTAACACTACCTGCTAAATATAGTCTAACAAGTAGATTTTAATTGTACTGTCCAACCACATGTGGTGCCAAAATTCGGCATCCTCTTCGCGGTTATTAGAAACCAATTATATATATATATATATATATATACACACACACACACATACATACACATACATAAATAGCGCATGACATTGTAACAAGGCTTAGGAATTGATTATTAACTGACCAACCAAATAATGCCGCAGCATTCCTGTTAACAACGGACATTCAACTGATGGTAAACCATTTTTTTCTGTGGAATCTGTGAAGGAGAATTCCAAGAATTTTTGACCGACCAGAAGCCACGATATCCCAGAATTTGTCTTATGCTAAGGATCTGATTTAAGCGATAATATTCAAGACAAGGAACATATCGATTGGTAACATGAAATGAATATAATATTTGATTTATTTGTAATTGAGTCTAATTGGGATCTTCGAGGAGGCCGCTTTATTGTCCCACCGTAATAAACTTAACTGATGATTGAAAATTGAAGGGAAAGAACTTGTGAAAAACGGATGGTGAGGCCGAGTTTTCAATGGAAATCGATAGACATCTTGGCGGATGACGTCAAAATTTGATTGACGTTATTCCAAATGGTTTTTCTAAAAATAAACTAGCTTTTTTGTCTAAAGAAAGTAGGATTCGGGTTAACTATATAGAATTAAAAAGAGAAAGAAAAAAAAAATTACTTAGCTTTCCTTAACGGATTTTTAATTTTAATCTAATTAATTAATTTTTTTCCCGCACTTGTGGTTACCGGTTTGTACGTGATCTTCTTACCGTTGAAATTCAAATTTTCTAACGGGATACACACATTTACGGCTCGTAAAACCCGATACTCCTTGTGGGGGGTCTTCCGTGACGCTCTGCTCTACGTCCATTTCCCATTTTATGAGATTTACTATTCACAAACATTAAACTCTGATGTTGAAAACCGGGAGAAAAATAAACCCGGCTCTTGAAAAAGGAGAAAGCATTGATCTCTTTCATAATGGCGGCAGCACATTAGCATAATGTCTTAAATTTTAATGTTTCAAAAATTTGGTCTTGTGTTCGAGAGAAGATGTTAATCCAAGTAAAATTTGAAAGTTTGAGAGAAAAAGTTTAAATCTTCAAGGACTTACACTAGCATTTTAAGTAGTGAGAAAACATGAAAACGAGGCCACCAAGGCCTGATCTCTTAAGTCCCATACAAAGTTATCTAATTTTAATCCACAATATCTTTTTAAATTCTGATATGCCTTTCAAACTTTCCATTCAGGTGGTATAAGTTATTCTAATGAAGATAATCCTTATTTACCAACATTAGAAATCTGCTATTATGAAAAAGGTCCGTAACTGAACACCAAAATCTCAACTAGTCTTTTTAAAGTCGTAGCCGCACATTATCTGTTATACGTAGTGTGCACGATGAAGTTTAGATTCATGGCCCCATACACGACTTCCAAAAATGGCGGTGAATTCTCGTACCCAGACCCTCCTTGTTAGGAAGAGACATGAAAACGAGGCCTCATCATAGCTCATCAGTCTTATTAAGTTCTGAAACATTTCTTCCATTTAAAGACGCTCTGGGTATAACATTTTCTTTCAGTAAAGTAGTAGAGTTCAACACGTTTGACGCCGTCGAATGAAGCCTTGGCCTTCGAGACCTCGTTTCCATGTTTCGATCCAGATCCCCCGATCGGCGGCCGTGACGTGCCGCCATTTTTGAAAGTCGTGTATAGAACCACACGGAGAGGCAAAAAGCCCGCTAGAACCACGCCGCATTTTCTGAGATAGAACTACCAGTTTGCTTGGCAAGAGAAATGCTATTTCATGTTCAGTTACTAGATTGCTTATAAACTTTTTATTACAGCAACACGAGTTCAAAACAGTTTTCTCCCTGAAAAGTTTTCTCATGCATGATTCTTGTTAATTTGTCTACGGGAGTCACTGCTAGCAGGGAAATATATATATTGTCCATATTGACAAATGTATTTCACTGTTTTGATAAAAATGCATTAGCTCCAAATGTGTTTTGATTTTACAAATAAATGATTTCATTTTATTTTTCTTATTGTGTGCTGAAAGGACATGATTTTGAGCGTGATCTGACATTGCAGGGATGAAAAGAAGAAGAAAAAGAAAAAAAAGGAAAAAGGAAAAGATAAAAAAGAAACGAAATCGAAGCGCGAAAACATAGCGGAATTAAATTTTAAGTGATCTATTAGCACTTGGTTTTCTCCTACTAGACTTAAGACCAGATCTCCGTCTTACTAGTAGCTTGCAGGAAATGGACAAACGTAAGAACTTTGTCTCTAAACAAAGTATTGCTTAAAGCAAAAACACTATGCCATTACTGACTACCAGTAAAAACTCTTTGTAATGGCCTAAGGACTTAAATGATTTTCAAACAAAATGTCACGCGTCTTTTCTCTTGTTTATTCAACCTTCTTTACACAAAACAATGAATATTATGCGAAGGATGTCAAGTCTGTGACGTCGTTCTGGCCGCCATGTTTATTTTCTTGTTGTGAAGCTAATAAGTCACATGGTTTAAAGCGAGCAAAACTTGAAATCGGGAAATCTCAACTGCTTTTTTTAAACGTACTTATTTATACCTAAACTGAGTTACAGTAATTATGTGTGAGCTTCAATGCGAAAAACCTTCACAGAAGCACATTTCATTTTTGAACCCTTCGTTTTTAATACGAGTGACGTCACAGTTAAAAGCTCTACATGATTGGCTAAGCTCACCAATGAATATAAATGAGATGAACACCAGCTTGATATCAGCTTGTTTGATTTTGACTAATGATCTAAATCATTCGCTGAACTTCCTAATAAATATTGTTTGAAATTGAATTATATTATAAATAACTATCTAGATTCTCACATAAATATTAATTAGTAATAATTATCTGCTTAACTAATCACAAGAAAGAATCTTGCTTAGTGATACAAGATCCGAAAGTCTTGTTTCGGCGATATTAGTACTCGCCAAATTTGCCTGGTTAATATTGTAATAATGTACGTAAATCGCTAATTTTTCCCTTTCAAAAATGAAAACACCATTACCTCGATTCCAAGACATGCAGAACTTGAATCAAATTTCACATTTTTATGTTTTCAAAGTGCAACTCGCGCCCTGCGAATTCTTCTGGCTCTAAGACTCTAGATTTTCTAGTTCTGTATCTAAGCCAATCGTAGCTGTATTAATAGTTTTTGTAGTCTTTCCTCATAGGGAATTTAGATTCCATAGTCTTATCAAAACTTCACTACTCGAGAAAACAGTCGACACAACGTCGGCGTAGCGGTAACAGCTTCAAGCAACCTGCAAAGAGCTTTCTGTTCTGCCACTTAAGGGAAATAATACCATTTCGTTAGAGTCTGAGTGCTGTTGCCGTTTTAAGCACGAGGCGTTCTTTCTATCCCACGAATTCTCATTTTTTCGCTGTAAACCGGCTGAACTAGCCGTATCAAATTGATTCTGCACCTGGAGAATCTTACGATTAATTTGTTTAGAATTAGGCGGGACAATAATTGAAAGGTTTTAGACCTACATAATAGATTTTTGATATATTCTATTTTGTACAAGTTTTGATTTTCCCACGCATTTGATTGTTCACATGATATCAATTCTGCGCATGCTCACAACATGGGTTACCTCGGCGCACTGGGTTGTTTAGTTGCGCGCCTTGTAAAGGCATCCAAATTATTAAATTGCGCGAAGAAAGACCCGGAATTTACGAAAATACAGACAAGTAGCAAGCATATAGCGATAGTCTAATTGAGGATAGGAATCTTACAAGTAAATTGATGGCCTAGAACTGACAGAATATACCTTTTAATACGAAGACTAAAATCGTTGGTGTGATGTTTGTAGCTCGACCAAAGGCCATTCAAAGCATTAAAACTGACTTCACACAAAGAATGGCTTGAAATCGTAAACTAATATCGAAGAAATAGCAGTGTGTCAAAAAAACCCCACAACAACAACAACAAGGATTCGGACAAGGATTTCGATTCGGATTCCACAGCCTTTGTGAAATTAAGGAGGATTTAAAACCAAGGAATTTTCGTCTTATCGCACTTTCTCGCGCTTCACGGCGACTGTGAAGATAAACTGAACGATAGGAGCATTTTAAATGAAGTTATATCAGTGTTACTCCTGTAAAGCTGACTGCGATTAGTTGGTTGCGCGACTCTAAAATCGTTTAACGAAACAGAAGTGAAAAGTTTTGAAATACATTTTGGCGTCTATTTTGTATTTCATTTTTCCCTTTTCTTTTGTCTTCCAAATTGGAATAGAAAAAAATAGAACAGAATTTCATATGGAAAAAGATTTTTCCTTAGTTGTTTCTTGCCTACATTTTGGATCCCATGTTCTGTATTGATTCTCTTGATCCATGAAATCCTTTTTTGTGCCCTAATGAACTGTACAAATCCGAAAATTCATAGATATACAACTAATAAAAAATATGATTTTAAGGAATCCAGTCTCGGGAAGATTTTTGCATTGTAATTTTTATCTTTTTTGCTTTTTTTTCATGAGTCATGGGTGCCTATTTGGTCATATATTTACTATCTACAATCTAAAGTCAAGAATAAAAAAGAGCAAAAAGAAAGAAAGAAAGTGACATTAATATCATAAATAAAAAAATTTACCGATAATAACACGAACCTTGACACGAAGTAAAAAGCTTACTTTCAGGAATTCCAGACCATCTATATCAGATTATTTTAAAGTGTTTTTCTGTAGTTACTCAAGTTTTATGGGTCCTCTTTTGTTTCTAGCACGAACGTTAATGTAAATTGTCCTGCTTACTTTGTTTGCACTTCATTCTAGAGTCCATAGGTACCTGACATGGATATTAATCTAACATTCAGACATTAATACTTTCTAACTTCTATTCTATCTATTGTTTTATTTTCCACCATTAGGCTTTAACTGTTAAATTGTTTAACGGTTATTGAAGTAAAAACAATCTGACAATATCAATATCGATGAAACTTCATGTTATAGTATACATTATATGCTTTTACTTGCAGTGAGTCCAGCTTATATTGAACTGTCAAAATCCTAATAGCAGCCCACTATACTATATTCAAACTATTATTTTAGAGAGAAAGTTTGATAGTATTGATCTCTAAGTAATCTTTTTCATGACTAAATATTAATTACAGCTTGGGAGAGGAGGACTAGGTCAGTGTTTGCAACCGCGTGTTTCTGATTTACAGCATGTACACTACGCATTTTTTTTGTGAATAATCAATCACAGCGCGTAGTTAGTCCAATCAATCAATTTATATATCCACACAGCGCCTTGGAGCGTTTTGCACACTCGTTAAAATGCGCACGTTCGTACATCTAAAGGCGGAATTTGTCGTATCTTTTCCCACTCTAGCATCGATAAGTATTGTTCGATTATATCAGAGCCAGTGCAAGATTCCACCAATCAAACGTCTCGTAATATTAGTATTCGCCAAAATGTGGGGGGCTCATTTTGATGTGAAACTGATTCGTGTTTAATCGCTATCTTACTACAAGCCTGTCGTATTGGAAACACGTCAGCTATTTTTACAGATCAAGATAAACTACTTTAGATGGCTAGACCAGTCTGCGACGTGTCCTAACCTAAAGACGATCAAATGTAGGCTTGTTATTATCTATATTTTGATGTAAGACTTATCCTGATATCATACCATAAACGCGTGTTTAACAAATTGTCTATCCAACATGCTTTGCGCGTACATTAATCTGGAAGTCCAACCGTGTGCAGCCACCGGCACTAAAAAGGCTTCTTACAGTAGCCAATAAAAGCGCGATTTTCATAACACGGTTTTATTTCGTTATATATTTTCAGTTGACATAGATTATACTTTCTATTAAAGTATTTTTAACAGGATTTTTTATCGCATAAAGTGACTGTTATTGCAGTTCAGCTTCTTCAGTACGCAATAAGATATTGTTTTGTTTCAAAAATCTCACCTGCATACCAACCTCTGACATCCATAATATCTGCCATTCAGTACTAAATCAGTTGTCGAAAGACCTTAAATTTTTCGCGCCATTTTGGCGGTTATGTTAGATTATATTCACAGTATATGGCAGATTGGTGGATCCAAAAGCTTTTCGGCGCCTCGAATGTGTTTCAATTCTAGTAACTGGCAACTCACCTTACAAGTTTCCGATGTCTGTTTGTCTTGTTCAATTAGTTCGAGTGAAAGTTGAGAAAGCTTGTGTTCTGTACTTGATCAGAAACTATTTTGGGAAAAAGAGAGAAGTTATAAAGAAACTAAATAAATGTTTCCAGAGAATAATATCAGCGTTGCCTCTGATGCCTGTCTCGAATACGGACAGTTTGGCAATCAACAGAAAAGCGGTTTTCATAAGAGTGGATAAAGCGTATGGTACTGCTTAGCCCCAGTTCAGACGTCGAACTTTTACCGCGTCGAATCTAATGCAAATCAGTCTTTTGTTTTTACACATCATCATATCATTTACATTGGCAATGGCAACATTACATCGGCATGGCAAAAGTTCGACGTCTGAACTGGGCCTTACAGCACGTACAGGGTACGGTATGAAGACTATGTAACACTGAAATGCCTTCCCATTGTTCTAATCCAATGCAGTTCTTCAAATCAGAAAGTAGAAATAAGGTTACAGTAAAATACTATACGACTACAGTGACAGTCGCGCGGATACGAGTCACATGAAGGCCTTTCTAATATGACAACGCTTATTTTTCGACTTATAACAATATAAAATGTCTGGTCAAACAAACAGGAGTGACGTACAAAGTGATTTTCTGGATGATAACCCTGTAAAGTAATAGTGTCTTCACAGTACACATCCTGCATTGATTCCGTTTATCTCCGAGAAAGTCACCAAACGGAATCAATAACATGGATACTAGTTTTTTTCCTCATATTGTTAATCGTTAGAGATTTTTGATAGATGCTGTTTACCCAGAGGCACATCAACTAGATAATTGACGGATTAAAGAGCTTTTTTCTGCTGCAAATACGTTCTACACATTAATGGGAAGAAACTATTATATCTGTCCAAGACTTATGAAGAAGCCTTCCCATTTTATGTCAATTCAATTATTCAGTTATTTTTTCCTTTATTTTATTTTATTTTTATTTCTTTTCTTTTCTTTTCTTTTTTTAATGTATATTCATGTAAAGTAATAATCGAAAGAAGTCTCATTATTTCGCTGGAAATTGATCATAAGAGTCACGTGATCACAGCAAATTTGATTGGTTAATTAAGCTCAGCAAGGCCATTTTAATCTTCTTCAAGAAGGACGGAAATGGACGTTGCAATCAAATATTTTGAGGTAAAATCAGGATTTTATCAGCGAGAAGAAAAATAAAAAAGCCGATCTTATCTGAATAATAGGCCTCAAAAGCGCGAGATTGAGCTCTTCGAATTGGGCGAAATTAAAATTTTATTTGGCCATTTTAAGAGTTGAAGACCTCATTTATTTAATGTATGCGTATACCGATAACTTTCTTGATTACTAGAGGTAAATTTTAGACATATTTTAATTCCATGTTGTTTCCCATATCCGGACACATCTATTTTAAAATCGAGCTAAAAGTACGAGACTTGCTTTGTCGAGTATTGCTATTCCTGTTCGCCTAATTTACTTCAAATTGTCAAAAAAGTCCGCTGTTTAAACTAACGACTGTTTTTTTTTGTTTGGTTGCTTTTTTGTTTGGTTGTTTTTTACTGCTTTTAGAATTTAAGTTTGCCAAACACATAGTTGTTAGAGAAGAAAGTCTGTCGCAGGCTATCAAGCGCTAGTCTGAACCATTAAATTTTTGCATATTTATCGGTCAGGCGCGCTATTTGAGTGCATTTATTTTGGTTTTACCAACAGGTATATTTCTCAGTTCAAATCCTGTTCAAATCCTGTTTCTACGAGTAAGAGCGTTTTGTTCCGGCTTTAAGCTGGGTGAAAAAAAAACTGCTTGCGAATGTAGCATTATCTGCGAACACCATCGAGAGAGAGCATCGTGAGGTTCATTATTGAAACTCTACTTTTTTAATTAAACAAGGAAGAGGTTTTATCTGGAGTATTTCTGTGACTGAGTGATCCACGAAAAGCAACGGGAGCTCAAGAGCAATTTCAAAAACTTTCAAGCTCCGAGTAAATTATGACATAATTTTTGGGAGCATACTGTTAGATAGCCAATCACAAACTCCATGCAACCTTTGTTAATTATTGTCAGTCATGAAGAATTTGGGGGAATAATTTTGCGAATGATCGTCTTTGCGATGAGCACCATTACTAAAGCGATTCATCTGAGGAACATTCCAGTTTAATTCATAAAATATTTTCACAATGAATTGAAGGGTTTTCAGATACTTTACTCTGCGTCTAATAATTCAATTTTGAGCGGCTTTTTTTATTGTTCAAGTCTGTAAAAACATTCAGAACGCACAGACATTAAACATCTCGGCACTGCCAGTGCACAAAATCCAAATGATTTAGGAACAAGTGTGGCGCCCGTGTGCTACCTGCTAAGCTAGAGGCCCGTAGTTCGTTCCTTAGTGACCTCACACATTTGTTTCCACTTCTCTCTAATCCGTGTAGCTTTGGCTTTAAATACCCTTAAAACGGAACACTGATGGAGAGAGGGGGGTAAAGTGCGCACCGTCGGCTTCCACTGATACCAGCCTTGTAGCTGAAGGAACTAACGACGTTAAATAACGTTACTTTACATTTTGTTAATTTGAAATTTTGAAATTTTAAAATTTTGAATTTTTAAAATTTAAAAAATTCAAATTTTAGTTATTGTTTAAAATTTGAATTTAAAAATATATATATATATCCACCTGGCAAAATAGATGGAGTCTTTTGTCTCTGTACGTCACTATTCAGATGGCAGTAACGGCGTAAATTAATCCCACATAAAAGAGTTGGCATGAAAATGAATATTCACATCAGTGTTACGTAGGATCATTTTTTATCAAAACGCAAAGAAAAAAATCAACCGGTAAATATTATTGGTTTTGTTCACTTTGCTGAAGCCAGTAAACCTGAAATGACAAGGAAAAATAGCAAAAAATTGAAAGGCTCGAAATCGAGTAAAAACCAATCGAATGAGCTATAAATAGTCGGTGGTGCCATTTGTGCTTATTCATTAATAGCGGAGACTGTAAAAGTTTTGAATGAATTAAACATCAAAAATATATGTATACTTACTCGTCAGTTTCGCAGAGATCAGCTTCTAACCGCGAACGCACGGTTCTGCCTCGGATTGAGCTTTGAATTTGGAATCCTGTTGGAATTAACTGAAAAAAGGACGATAACAACTCATTCGTTGACATCAAACTATAGATCTTAATATCATCAAAGCATTTCTAGTTCCCACCGAGGTGCAAATTATTTACTAAGCTTGACTGTGGATCGCTCTGGGATACTTCTGAATGAGTCTGCGTATTCATATAAGATGGCTTAGTCTAGCCAACTATCTCACCCCAATGTACTTTAAACAAATGCTAATGATAGGAGCGATATCTTAACCTGTAAAACAATTTAGATTTCTTGAGTGCGACATATTTATTTTTGGACGCAATACAAGATCTAGGCCCTCCCGTTAAAAGATGAAAAGCAAGCCGCCATCTTGAACAAATGTGCTATGAACAAATGATAGCAAATGATCCAAACAAAATTTTTGTAGTATAAACCAATTTCTTAATTAGTATATATCTGTTTTGTAGAGACTACGCACCCTGAAAAACCGTCCATAACTGCACTTTATTCAGTGTTATGTGTTTTTTTTTCTCAATTTTCGCCAGCATATATTAAAATAAACTGTTCTTGCGACGTAGAATGGTTACTCATGCGTTGTTTTTTTTTTCGCATTTGTTTTGTTTGCTTTTGCGATTTTTTTTTTTTTTTTTCCCTTTTGAGGCTAATTTTATCTATATGGCGACAGATTGCATCTTCTTATTTGTTTTCTCAGAGAAATGACTTTGATGAACCGCTTGCAGAGTGAAAACAGGTTGATATCAGCCATGAGTGTTATGGTCACTGGATTGTTTAGACAAGGTCTAACGTGGTCCAAAAGAATCAAACAGTTTTGACCCGAAAATCGATACTAAAAATCTCTGTTGTCTTAATAATATCAATATAGAACACGGTGGCTAAGATTCGTAATATAAAACACAGCTAAAAAAATAATAAAAACGGAACAGCTGAACAAAATTAAGTTAAGAAATAAAGAACAAGAACGAAAACAAGGCATTTCCAAACTTTCAAACGACAGACATTTCTTTCACTTTTTCTGTAGCTAAAAGTTTATTTTTACGAGTGAACTGCGAACAAGTCATAGAGAGAAGAGTTACAACAGAACAAGTCAGTCGTTTCAAGCCACAAAGTGTGATTTCGCACGAAGCTTCGACTTCATGCATCATTTTCGAGAACTCGGAAGTGGCCTATTTCTTACATCCCAAAAAATTTCCAAAAATTAACTTAATGATAACACAGGGAGCCCAAGCAATGACTCTGACATGAATTAGGAAAAATAAATGTTAAGAATATAAAAATCAGGGAGCCCTAGGGAAGGATTGCCCTGTCAAAACATCGGTCAGGGAAGGAAAACCCAGCCCACACGTACCTTTTTCTTTAAAACCAAAAAAGCCGGCTTCAAAATCCACGACATCCCTTACGTTTTCAAGTCCATGGCGTGTGCTG
>WUAP02133174.1:0-13476 GCA_015163945.2 Stichodactyla helianthus | reverse complement strand
GTGGTAGTTCAGGTGTTAAACCGAATATTTTGGAAAATACCAGTACTGCAAACATGATTTATGAGAAAAATTACCGACATTCCTTGAGGCCTTGGAGTGTTGACTGTTGCTTCGGCTGCGACAACGACTTTTGAAATAGGCGTAAATTACCTTGACATTTTTACTGCGCGCACCTAACCCCAACAAACAACTAAGTTAACTGATTTATTGACCATCTTAAAATGGCGCGCCCTCAGATAACCCGAAATGATAAATTTCCTTTTTTTCTAGGTGATAGGTGCAAAGAAAGGAGGCAAAACAACAAGATTACTGGCCAAGAAGAAGCGAATGGAAGTAATGGAGAAGATTATGAAGACAGTGAACATTTCTTTCAAGTTCCTGCATGTTGTACGAAATCCTTACGACAATATTGCCACGATGTTACTGAGAACGAAGCATAAAAGGGTATCAATGCCCAAAGGATTCAAAGTAAGTAAAATCCAACGATCATATGACCATGATTTGCAACCGATGTGGATTCCGGATTCCAAGAGCTGGATTGCAAGGGCACATCTAGGAATTTCTTGAGGGGGGGTGAACCGTTTTTGATCAGGAATCGAGCACCAAAAGTAAACAACTTACTGTAAGTTTCTCATTGGGGGGAAGTAAAAAGGATTAGGAAGGTTCTTTTAGATGAAATAAGATAAGATTTGAAGCTTTTCATTTGTGCAAGTAGGAAACCATTTCAATGCAGATCCACAGTTTATTTTTACCAAAGATTCTGAGAAATTACCCATACTTTCTAAACCAGTTCAACTTCGTTTCGTTTTTCTTGCAGTTAAACGATACCGAAGCGTTGGAAACAGAAATTTTCAAGTATTTTAACTTGGCTTCAAGAAATCAATTCCTTTCACAGAAATACAAGAAAAATCTCCTCGAAATCCAAAGTATAAAGCTTATTCGAAAACCCAAAGAAACGCTCAAAGGGATTTGTAAGTTTCTTGGGCTGTCATGCAGTCGGAAATACCTAGAAGACTGTATTAAAATTATCTACAAAGAACCCTCGAATACGAGGAAAAATGTTGTATGGAAAAAAGAACAGGTAAAAAAAGTAAAGCTGATGATGAAACGGTTTTCTTTTTTGAAGAAATTCACTTTCGAATCGGACTGACCAAGTCTGGAAATGACGGGGTAACATTTGCTTGGCTTTTGAGCTACAAATAAACAGTCAAATGCGAAACATTGTAGGCATTAATTTGAGAATTGTAAAGAGCTGAGCAGGAAGGTTTATTCATGTGACAGCGATCATATGAGAAGAAGCCCTTAGCGCACAACATTGCTTACTAAAGCTTCACCAAGTAACCTCTAACAAATGACGAAAAAGGTACGTTCTGGCTGAGCTAGAGAACAAACAATCCCAAACAAGAAGAGATCGAGATATGCTTCTGCTGTACCTAGACTAGAATATTCTATACTTTGATGTATGTTCATTATGTTGGAAGAACTATTCAGATAATTTAAACTTTCGATCTCAACACAAAAATTTTGAAAATTTAGGCGGACAAATTTTTGTGTTGAGATCGAAAGTTTAAATTATCTGAATACAATATTCTATGTTCGCTATTTCACAGAGGCCTACTATATCTTTAGGCGCAGACGTTCGAGTTGAATGATTACAATTCTGGTCAAGCCCACATAAAGGTTTATCAATTCGTCTTGTAAGAATGAAATGGTTTGGGAAGATAAGCTTCATCCAAGGCCAGAAGGTTAAAATGTTATTTATAATTAATAAAGTTCTTTTGTAATTTATGACAGCGTGACAGTAGTTTTTATTTGGTTTCGCCAGGAAATAAAGTACACAAAACACATAGCGTGTGCGTTTTTACCTTTTTATTGCATAGTCATTCCAGAAGCCGATTTCTTATGAGCTACTGGTAAATGTACGGCGTTGAAGCCTTTGTGAACTCTTTAATGGCTTTCGCTTTGAACCAATCAAAATAGCTTTAAAAGCGCAACGTCCAATCACAGCGCTTGAATTGGAAGCCATTCCAGAGTTGCGGTACCTTTTCATATCCAAACCATACGAAATACTAAATTTACACTGAAAGAGAGAGGTGTTTTTATGCAACTTTTCCACTTGTTTGGAAAATACGATAAAGATGTTTTTTCGTCTCGGTCTTTCAGCAGAATATGATAAAATTAATTCTTTAATAATTCAGGTTGGACGGATGATTGGAAATGCACGGTGAGCAGAGAACTCAAATATTGGGACATTCTAGGAAAGAAAAACATAAGAAAAATCGATGTAGTAAGTACAAAATGGCTTCCAAACGCAAAGGAACGACAAGAGCAGTTTTCGTATGACTGTGAAAAGTCACTACACTGTCACAGCAAGGATCCGGAATTGACGTCATCCGTTTTGAACCAATCACAGCACACGAGATTATTGCTTATCTAATCAGAACGCTTGAGCACGGCACGGCACGGTACCGTGACTTTTCCCCCAGTTATACGAATACTGCACTGCTATGCTCTAAGGTAAGTCCAGACATGAAATGATACTTACAGAAGAATCTTTTTTATGGCCGCCTGCAGCCAACTTCATTACGACAAGGTTAGTTTTTGTAACTTTGAGTAAAAGCGCAACCTATTGAGAAAACAAGCAACAGAGAAGTTTGGTAAGGCTGGGAGGGAGGAGCTGTTTGAACTACTCGTAGCTAGGGCTGAAGTGGAGGGGAGGGGAGGTCCAGAAAGGTGAAAGGAGAGGCTTTCCTTTCGCTTCGGTTGAATGTCGTGCGCAACAGTTTTAGAAGAAAAAGGTTTGGTAAGGTTGTGAACAACTGGTAGTTTGAAGTTTTTGTAAGAGAACAATACCTCTTCGTGTAAGTTTGAGACGAGTTCAAAGATCAGCTTGGCTTGGTGGAACGAGTTGGCAGATAACACGTAAAGATCACGAGCCTGAAACGAACGTATATCAACATCAATCTCAGGATTATTAACAAATTTTCCTTCTTTAGACCACGAACCCCCCTCCCCACCCACTGCCACACGTGAGATGACATAATACTTACCTTTCCCCCGCTTTTGATCTAGTAAGGATGTCTATAGAATTTCGTATGACTGTGATAAGCTCGTGGTAAGAACAAGGTCGTGACGCGGCAAGTTAGGTCAAAATTCTAGAAAACATCGCTGTCGCGGAAAGGCACGCTTATGGCACCGATCATTTTTTTTCACAGTAATAAGAAAACTCTAAAGCGCAATCACTATAACATCTTGTGAAGACGGTTCGGTCGCGTTTACTGACACGGCACGGCACGCCTAGGCGAATTCTATCCTCGATAAGCCAGAATAAGACAAAGAAACACCGTCAAATATTGCCTTACCTTTGTGTCTTTGGTTTTAGACATATCTGCAAACTCTTTGTAATGCCCATAATACATCGGTTGAGGGGTGTCTACCGCTTGAAAAGGCAGGAACCGGCGTTCGTAGCGAATCTGCGAAAAAATGGGTACTTTATAGTCTCTAGTTCCCTCTTGATATGTAGATGAACGATTCATGAAAAGGAAATGTGAAAAAAAAAAAAAAAATCCTTTACTCACTTGTTCTGATCCAAATTCAAAATTTGGCTTCCTTAGTTTTCCGTCAATTTCGAAGCCTTCGAGAGCCTATCAAGCAAATGAAAAACAGTCGATAAACTCTTATATTAAAAATTTGCAGATCTATGCAGTGAATAACTGTTTACATCTAAGCTGCGACACCAATGAGAATGGGACAGGTCTAGAAAAGGAAAACTATTTTTTCCAATTGCTTCCATTCCTTTTGCTTCCTTGCTTTCTTTTCCCTTTCATTTCTCATCATGTCTTCTCCCGTTTCTTTCTTTTCCATGCTTCCCTTATCTTCTTTTATCTTCCCTTACCAGCCATTTTTCTTCGCCTACACACACGTACTTATTTTGTTCGACGACGGAGATATATCAATAGATCTTTCCCGAATTCGCTTGAATGATCTTGAAACAATGGTTTCAAGTCGAGATTGGCCTTGATAAATAAAAGAATCAAGTTCAGTCTCGACTTGAAACCATTGTTTCGTGATCATCCAAGCGAATTAGTGAAAGGTCTATTCTACTCAAGACGTTTGGTACAGCTATTCTTACCCTCAGATATCCTTGACACAGATACCTCATGCCCTGATACAAGTGACGCATTCCTTGGTGCTCTTGAATGGCTTTCTCGCTGGCTGCAACGAAATTCCAAGAAATCGTGAATATAAACACGTAATAAGTCGTGCAGAAGAACTCAAGCTGTACCAGTGAGAAACAACAATCTAGTGAAGCTATATGTTGTAGTGCGCCGATTGAGCACAATTTGTAATCACCAATGAATGCGCCCCGGGGTTGGGTGGCCGGTTATGATAATGGCTTGCCTTTCTTTTTCTTCTTATTCTTTTTGCCGCTTCGCCCACTCTTTTGCTCTGGAGGAAAATAAGAACAGATTAAAACGGTAAAAGAAGTTTGTTTGTAGAGAAGATTGTTAGTTCAAGCAAAAATTAAAAACTAAAGAATGGTTCTCCAGTTTCTGCTGAAAGACCGAGAATCAAGTTCAGTCTCGACTTGAAACCATTGTTTCGTGATCATCCAAGCGAATTAGTGAAAGGTCTATTCTACTCAAGACGTTTGGTACAGCTATTCTTACCCTCAGATATTGGGAGGGCGGAAAGAAAGTACAATTAATGTATTTGAAAAGTGAAAATAAATAGAAAGAGAGGAAAAAAGAAAAGGAAAGGAAGGGAAGGAAAGGAAAGGAGGGAAGGCAGGTAAGGAGGAGAAAAGAAAGTAGGAAAGAAAGCAAGATAGGAAAGAGGGAAAGATGTAAGAAGTATGAACATCTCTTACCAACAGCAGCTTCTTGCGCTTGAAGCAACTTCTCTGCTCGATTAAGACAAGTCATGTGCCATCCAAAAAGAAAATCTAGATACCTAAAAACAATGAAGGAGTATGAGTATGTTTTAATGTGCAAAAATTGAAAAACTAATCAAGGATTAATCTAGATACTCAATTTTTGCACATTAAAACATACTCTTACCAGTAAATATAGTGGTATTCGTAAGGACTGTAAAGCTCCAATTCGAAACCAGATGTCAAGTACTGAACCATGATATTTAACGTGTGGTACAGAACCCACGAACCAAAACACGCAAAGTGCTGGCGCTGAAGAAAACAACAAGAAAAACAAATTTGAGCCCAAAATTTCGTATCCTTTTTACCATTTTAGCCAGAAGAATGAAAGGAAAGAAAGAAAGAAAATGGAAAAACAGAATGAACAAGAAACATTTTGAAGGTGAGAGTTTTACATACCTGAGGTTCATATTTGGTTAAAAGAGTATGAAGTTCAGCGTCTGCCTTGTCTGCCTGTCAGAATCAAACACAACAAAAGTGGAAAAAACTGTAATTAAAACCACATTCTTAGGAGTGGTTTTTTGCTTGGGAATCACCCAATTATCACATATACTGTAGTTAAGGTACAGTTAAGGTACAGTTAAGGTAAAGTACAGTTTTTGAGTAAGGTCTTATGCACCTCTTATAGGCACAAAGATAGGCAACACGTAATGGTACATTCATAGTACGGCTACAAATTGGCGGTATCGTTTGCCGCTCTATCATAGTGACTTCTTGAGAAGTTTTGCAACGAGCCCTAGACTGAATTACCTCATCCTGCAGGCTCGCAAATTCCTCTAAGAGTTGACCAAGTTTATCTCTTTGTCTTGCACGATTGTGACCAAGAGTATGTATGATTGACTTCATAGACTAGTTACAAAGACAAATCCATCAGGTTACAAATTTGCCCCAGGGGGAGAGGGACTAACTTGGAGGTGCTGAGAGGTATGCATATCTTGGGAAAGGGGCAAGCATTCAGTCCTCAAGAAATTTAATAATGCATAATTAGTAACTCACCCGTACAGCTCTGTTAATAAATAAATCTGATATTTCTTTAGCTTTTGGGTTGTTTATCAATGATGACCTTTGAAAACCAAAAATTTAGAATGTGTTTTTCTGATCATCCTTTTTTTTTAAGTGGAAGAGTGGAAGATGTCCCTTGTCAACCTAATTCTGATATGCCACACCCTAATTTTTTCTTGTGTATGTGATCTGAAGTTTGAGGTCTATTTTGTAATCAAGTGTGGCACAGCAAGAAGAGTTTCTTGTTTGGTTTCTTCCTTGATTTGAGGCTTTTCTCCAGGTTCTCCAGTTTTCCTCCCTCCGCAAAACCCAACACGCTAAATTCCAATTCGATCTGTGAGTTAGCCATGCCCTGACTTAGATCAGCCCAGAGGTTGTTTCAGGATTCGATAAAATTGATGGCTTATTGAACTTACTTTTCAGCAATAGATGGAGGACTGTTAAATGCCTTGATGGCATCTCGTACAACATCTGTGCCAGCAATCCGACCAAATAACTTACTGTTTTGCCACACTATAAGCTAATGAGTATAGAAACAAAACAAAGATGCTTGAATTCCATCTGCATTTATTATCATAGATTTGCTAACAAAAACTAACATCAGTGTACCTGTAGATTGGATCTTGTAAGAACGCATGGTTGAGTTTTGCTGAATTCAGAAACAAAGTCCTAAAAACAGTAAATATTTTAAATAACAGTCAATAAGATTGTACCCATAAATACAATGTAAGTCTTTTATACAATGTGGACAGTGATGATACATTATGATGATGATGATGATGGTGGTAATGATAATGACAATTGCAATGATAATAGTGGCCGTATTGGATCTATACTTACAATAATAACATGTAAAGGGGAGAACTCTACTACACCACAGACATGAATAAGCCTCTTCACTATGTGCTGCAAATAATCCATAGCCTGGAAACACAAAAAAATCCCTAATAATTATCTGACAAAAAGATATTGTTGACAGCACCACTGAAGTGCTCTACCAGGCTGTTACCCCCTATCTCCATCAGTGTTTCACTTTAAGGATATTTAGAGCTTTAAGACACAGACACATCAGAGAGACCCCGTGATGGCATCTTACACTTTGATGAAGCAGTGCATACATGTAGTCCTAGTCTTTTGATATTGTCAATGGAAATGAAATGACAATAGTATTAGAAACTGCTTACCGCCTCTCTACCAAACACTGATACATAACGTGGGAAAGATGGAGGGAGCAGACGCTGGTTTACTAAGGGTTCAAAACCCAACATCTCTCCTGTATAAGTGAAAAAATATATAGAGGATATTACACGGTGTTGCGAAGATATGAAGTTTATCTTCGAGTGGTGGAAACAATATTTCACGAGTGAGCACAGCGAACGAGTGAAATATTGTTTGCAACACGAGAAGATAAACTTCATATCTTCAAGATGCCGTGTAATTTTCTTTTTATTATATAGACAAAGAAAATCTTTCTTTGATTTCGATAATCACAACCAACACGCCGTCCTTTGAAACTCTGCAAAACTCACCGTTACTCAGATGGCACTTTGAGCTGATTCTACTTGATTTTCTCTCTCTCTTCTTCACTTAGAAACTACTAATTGCATGTCTTTACATTACAGAAAGTTTTCTCTTTCATATCGTTGATTTTTTAACGTTTTTTTGTCTTATTTCAAGACTTTTTTCGCTCAACATTTTTTAACCTGCTTGTTTGGCAGCTTTGCAAAACTGAGTGCGCGCGCGTCGGAAATGACGTCATCAATATCTTCACTAGTGAAGATATGGAAAATATGTCACTGGGTGAAGTAGTTTCGTATCACGTTTACGAATGGCTTATTTTCCAGTATCTCACTCATGTCTATATAATAAATAGTTTTATCTAAAAATGGAGTTATAATCTTAAGGGACAAAATAAAAAATATAAAGGAAAATGAAACACGAAAGAAAGGAATAAAAACACAAAAATATAAAAACAAGAAATGAAAAAATTGACATTGCAAAATTCCTTTATTATCAGTATTGTTCATATTAACCATGTGAATAGAATAGTTCTATGCCTTCATACCTTTCTCCAAGTCCCCTGTAAGGCCCAGCTCTATGGTCTTCTTAATAGGATCAACTAGAGTCAGAGCTGTGTTGAGGAGCTGTTTGGCAGTACCCACTCCATTGCACTTGAGAAGGAAAGAAAGGAAATACATACAATGAACAAAGATATCATGGATCCACAAATCTATTGTATCCAAAAGCATTCTGAATGAATTTCCACATATTACATAAAATTACAGAAATATCCAGTCTTGACTCCTAAGAGAAAGAGAGCACACAAGAGAGTGGTATTTGGTTTCCCATTTCAGACCATGTGTTATTCCCTTGGGTATTGTTAATTTGATTCTCAGTAGCACCTGAGAAGATACATTAATATGGATGAGTCTCAAGGAATTGACACATGGTCTGAAGTAGTAAAACATTAAGCCTAATTGGATATGGTCTGTATATGTGTGCAGGGGGATTTTTATGTTTGGGTGGGTTTTCCTGAAGTGGATAACAATATCTTTATAACATTAAGGATTTATAATATTAAAGATTTCTGTATGTCAAGACAGGATTACTGCTGGCCCAAACAAGATGCCTGACAGATCCATTTCTTCCATACCTCTGACTTATCCAAAGCTACTATTGAACAATAAAAAGCTTTTAAAAACTTGAGTCTGGCAAGGATGGCTTCATTTTTCTTTATTTCCATCTGCAATCATTGACACAATGCATCAGTCAATTCATCTACAGTATTTATAAAATATACACCACTAAGGCAAATGGCCTGTCATCACAAGAAACCATGTTTATTTTCAAGACAATCAAAGCTTTTGTTTATGCCTTAATTAGCCTGAAATATTTGAACGTAAAGCCACACAGGGGAAATGTTGTTTTAGCTGTGCTATGGCTGCTGCATGAGGGGGCTTTACACACCTGCACTGAAACATGTAGACATCACTAAAAGTTTTTAGGTTTCATTACTTACTTGAAGATTAATATCCGAGTTTGATTCAGCCTTTAGGGATATTCTAGCATTCTACCCAAACAGGAAAAAACACTTTACATAATTTGCATTAAAAAAGAGCTAGATTTGCTATCAATACCATGCAGGAAGAAATGTGTGTGTGATCCTTATGAGCATATCATGTAATTAGATTGAAATATATTCAGCTAGAAAAGAAATGAAATATGTTCAGTCTGTCACTAGCATGACAGGGAACTTGGAAAAAAAATCTGAGCCTGTCTGACAGGAATAGAACTTGTGACCTTCTGGATACAGTTTGGATGCTTTACCACTGAGCTGCAGAGAGACTCGTATGGTAATGGTCACTTTGGAATGCCATATGACAATTACATTGGATAGCAGTATGTAGTGTTAATGCTGTCATATTACTCCTGCATGTTTGCCTCATGGGGGGTTAACTCCTGCAATGCTCAGCTTAGAATTGAATTTGTTTGATACTTATAAAGGTTTTCATTAGATTCTGTCAATGTTTATTGTAATTACTTTTATTTTCTTTGAAATTTCTTCTTCAGCTTCTTTCAGCATACCTAGTAAAACAGATTGTACCAAAAAAATCACCTTACATGTACATTTTAAAAGCATTACTTTTAAGGGGGAGGTGAACTGGTGGTTTTTAGGGGGGTCACTAAAACATTCATAGTTATAAGAAATTGGTCAAAAATAACTACAAAGAAGTCAGTCAACAGATGTTTTATAATTATTCCTGTTAAATCACAAATCTAACCCCCTTCTTCTTAGGAAAATGTATGAGCAGTCCATAAGAAAGATCATGTATGCCTTATATATGTGATTTAAAACTTTTCTATGTTTTATTTACCTGCAGTTCGAGTTTCACTGACTTGGCTACCCATTTTGAATCCATACGTCATAGACTGGAAATCTTCCTGTCAGAATAGAGGATTTATGTAGTGACAAAATACATGTATCTTTCACATAATGAAACTGTTTTCAGGCTTCTTTAACCCTACAGTAGCTAATAGCTTTAGAGATTTGGGTATTTGGGTAATTCCCTCAAAGCCAATAAACATCTTGAGCTGTCCTGGCCACAGATACATGTAAAAGTGCTAAAAATATCAAAGAAATGACTTAAACCACAGTTTCAAATTAAATTGTATAGAGTAAAATTGCCATACCATACAGTTTTTGTCACAAAAACACAAATACTATTCCCAAGAATTTCAACTGAAGATGATAGTAGTTAAGTAGTGGTTCTACCTCCTCAAAGACTTGGGCAGAGTTGACAGCAATTCTTATGAACTCACAGCACTTTAATACAGCTATACAGTATGCCTGTTGAGATAACACACTGTTTTTTGCATTGTAGTTCACAACATATACCCTAACAACATCTGAGAGTTGGTCCAATTAATCATTCATTATTTAAGACTTCTGTTGATGAATAGTCCTGTTTCGCATTCCATAATTACCACTGTAATTCTTGACCATGGATTCATTTGTACAGGCTTAGCCTCGTTTATAAGTAAGTTATTCATAGATACTAGTGAAAGTCCATGGAATTGAAAAGTGTTTGTATTGTTCAAGTTGTACATTTTTCGCATTGCCATTGGTATTTATGAATAATTTGCTCTTAAACGTTGCTAAGCCTGTACAAATGAATCCGTGGTCAAGGATCACAGCAGTAATTATGGAATGTGAAACTGGACTATTACAATGCCATTTGAAAATGAACACAAAGATATGTCATTAATCACTGGCTTTGCTAATATACCTTGAGACAGGGGTCTTCAATGAGAAATGGATCATGCATGTAAAGACAGATAAATACTGTCTGTACCAGTGAATGACCATCAAGCCACGTTACCTGCAAAAAAGAAAACAGATTGAATTGGGAACAACTTCCCTACCCTGAAACTACACCTCAGTACTATACATGTGTGCTAGTCAGTATCACTGCTCACCAGACATGCCAATAGCTCATCCATAATGCCAAGCAGCTCATCTGAAGTGAAATCCTTGATTTTTATCATCCCAGCCTATATACGGTCATCAAAATGATTAACAGTTGTATTTGGAAACAACTGTGCTTTACTTTTATCTTGTGTGTTTGGAAAAACTAATACTAAAGAAATGTGAACTGTAGGTCAAGAAAATGTCAATAATTTCCATATGCAGTGGAATGGGATTTTAAAGGGGTCTCTCCTAGGAATAGGGAGAGGGGTGACTCCCAGGAGTGTGTGGAATGGGGTGTCTCCTAGGAATAGGGAGAGGGGTGACTCCCAGGAGTGTGTGGAATGGGGTGTCTCCTAGGAATTGGAAGAGGGATGACTCCCAGGTAGGGTGGAATTGGGTGTCTCCTAGGAATAGGGAGAGGGGTGACTCCCAGGAAGGGTGGAATTGGGTGTCTCCTAGGAATAGGGAGAGGGGTGACTCCCAGGTAGGGTGGAATTGGGTGTCTCCTAGGAATAGGGAGAGGGGTGACTCCCAGGAAGTGTGGAATTGGGTGTCTCCTAGGAATAGGAAGAGGGGTGACTCCCAGGAGTGTGTGGAATGGGGTGTCTCCTAGGAATTGGAAGAGGGATGACTCCCAGGAAGGGTGGAATTGGGTGTCTCCTAGGGGTGTGTAGAGGGATGACTCCTGGGAGTGGGAGAAGAGATAGAAAGAACAGTTTTAGAACTACAATGTTATTGGATTGCTGTAGCTTTACAGTATTTCTAGATAAAGTGACATTCAATGATCTTTCTTACAGACCTCAATGGCAGGTTTAAATTGAAGTACTTTTCTAGTCTTGTTGCAAAGCATTCCAGCATCCATTTTTGGGTCCATGATTTCAATGGCAGACATCGCTTCAAACAACCCAAACCTACAATCCAGAGTACTCAACATCAGTTACTTCAATGTATGTATGTTACTACCTGGTATTAAATAAATGTTCAATGGCCACCAGTGGTTATTCTACAAACTTTAGAAATTCGTGTTTAGAACTGCAGATAGTAATGAAAGGGCAGAAAAATTTTCTGACTTCAACAGGAAAAGCTTATTATGGATTTAGATATCATACTTTAATTAATACTATTATGGTCAAACTTACATGTTGTCATGCACAAGCTCTCCATGCTTAAGCTCTGCAAAAAAATGATAATAGAAGTAAAGTGATGGCTAGCTTATTAAAGATCTCATTGAATTGAAGCTTACCTTTTGAAGAATCATTAAAAACCTCAGTTATGTCTATCCAGTTATATTTGGGTTCTTCTGATCCTAATGAAAATAAGAGTTTGATTTATTCTGTAAATTCATGCAGTAACAATCAAGCAGCTTTCCACTTTTATTTTATCATGTACAATCATCATCCAATCACAGTATGGCTACAAATTTCCATACAAATCATAGGAAATCTGGTCTGGATGATGATGACGATGATGATGATGAATTACAAAATAAAATAAAATGGATAAATTCCAAAATGATACATCTGAATAAACATGGTAAACTTTGCTCAACTTGAAAGTATTCAAGCTCACAAACTATAAGCATAAATTAAGCTAACAATTTTCTCAGAAACAGCAAAAATTAAAGTCTAAACTTAAAATATAATTTGGTCTCTTAAATTTAGGAAATTTTATCTTTCAACCCTAAACTATTTCTCAAATGTATCATATTGCAATTTATCCTTTAAAAAGATCAAATATATCATAAAAAGAGTAAAATATTATTTTTTAAGCCATACGCACCAAGTTTTGACATTTTTTCAGACAAAGTCTCCATATCTTCGCCGCCATTACACGCGCTAAAATTAAATAAAAACGTTAACGGTGAAACTAAGAGCGGGCAAACCGACAGTAGAATAAGAGGATATTTAATTCCTTACCTCGTATAAGGCTGTAAGCTCTCAGGTGTTGTTGAATTTTCTTCTTCTCCTGCTGTTTTTACAGATTCGTCTTTCTCTGCCTCCGCCATTTTGAATTTAAGCGCGCAAATAATTCTGGGAGAAATTTCCCTATGGTCCTTGCGCGCGAGTAAACTATAGGCGCACTTGAAAAAAGTGAAAAATCAATTCATCAAATCTGTTTTTTATCCGTCTTTTTAGTGCGCTGGTTCCAGTGGTAGAATAGCCATAAAATACGCTAATATTCCCCCTGTGTTATGCTATAGAATTGAGATATTGCGTAATTTTAAGAAAATATTTTGAACCCTTACAAAACCATTAATCACTTACTCTAGTTGGAAAGACCTCTTTCGAACGTACTGCGTCGCTTTGTCGGGAAACCGCGAAATTTTTCCTCCTGGTAGACATCAAACTTCACGGAAGCGGAACCATTTCGGTTCTTGGAATAAAATAAATCCGTAATACTTATGAAATATTTTAGAATATTACTGAGTATTTTGAAACAAAACTACTTTAGAGCTAATGAGTTTTTGTCTTCATTTTTTATATCGAGAATGGAGAAAGAAGAAGAAGAAGAAGAAGAAGAAGAAGAAGAAGAAGAAGAAGAAGAAGAAGAAGAAGAAGAAGAAGAAAAAAAA
>WUAP02133164.1:0-13481 GCA_015163945.2 Stichodactyla helianthus | reverse complement strand
GCAAAGAAGCGAAGTGGGAGTTATCAGTATTATGCGCAGCCGTGGTGCGCAGTGCAAAACTACGGAATTACCTTAAACACTTGTAACCTCAAAAATAAAGGATATTCATGAATTAGAGCGGATTTCGTATTGAAATACTGCTTGCAAATCTTAAAGATAAGATAAGTTAAGCTCAAAAAATTATAAAAAACTTATGCTTACCAATTGTCGAATGTAGGTTTTTTCAAAATATTCCTTGTTTGTTCTGATAATTCTGCTGTGCTGTAAAAATAATGGGGTATAGTTAAAACAATATCCAGGATTTCTCCATGGGGGGTGGGGTGGGTGGGGGACATGTGAGAACCAAGTGACATGTTGGACATGCCTATCAAATCTAGTGAGCACCCCCTCCCCTCTGAAAATATTATCTTTTAAAACTGTGTCAGTTGGATTTGAACAACAGTCTTTGCTTCTTCACTGGCATGAAAATCTAACAGCCAGGAAAAAGCCTATCATTATCCTGAACCATTTTCTTAGTTTTTATAATTATTATTTGAGAATTTGCCTGAAGGCTAATACTGTACAATAGACCTTTTTCGAATTTGCTGAATACCACTGTGTTTCTTAATTACAAAGTCATTTCTACAGGGTAAGCCTCATTTCAGTGTCAAAATATGCACAAATAACAAAGATAGATCGAAGAATGCATGACTTTAACAATACCAAACACTTTGAAATTCCACAGACCTTCACTGAAGCGCGTGAATATTCTACACAAAAACGAGGCTAACCCTGTATAACGGAGAACTTGAAACTGAAGTATAGACCTCTACGACATAAACATAAAAACAAGGTCTAAGGGCCATGACTTCATGTCATGTAAATTGAAAGACTGTGGTTATGGAAGACAGTGAAGTCAAAGTTTCTCTAGAAGATATCCCTGGATCAAAACTTTCAGATTTTCAGCAAACAGTCCATGGAAACCTTGATGGTACTGCAGCTGGCTTTATAATGTCATATGGAGCCAGTAAAGCTGTGCTTATAATCTTAATCTGAAGCAAAGTGCATAGAAAGTCAAGTAATATTCCCATTACAGTTCAGCTGTACAACATTTGTGAGATGAAAAGACATTGCTGTCAGCTTGACCTCTATTTTTATTCTGATAGCCTCTAGGCCTCATTTTCATGTTTATGTCATAGGTATATGGGACTTGAAGTCCCTTTTGTGGTACATTACAACTAAATCCCAACCCCTGATCCCACCCCACTTTTAACCCATTAAGAAATCATTACTAGAGAGGATGGTCACTGCTAGAGTTTCTTTACATTGTCAGTGGTTCTTTTACGTCCCTTTTACATCCCATTATTAAATAATTCTTTGTCATTTCATTCTGTTTTGATCATCATTCATGCACATCCCATCCACACCTTTTTTTCTACTATTACAAAACAAAGTACCCTGCTTGATTTTTTAGCTCTAATGGCAGTTATTACAGTTGAGCCCACAATAAGTTATATATTTGTTTTAAGAATCATCCAAGTGAGGCTATGGGTTCAATAATGGGTTCATCCCAATTAAAACCCAACCACTAACATCCATAATGTCTGCCATTGCCTTGCAAGATGATTTGAGCTTAAAATACTGAGTCTGCAAAGCAGGCTAAAAATATAATTGCAAACATAAAATGTTTTTCTCTACTTACGATAGTTTTTTAAATTTACGAAATACATTTTGGAATTCTTCTGAGGTTTTTCTTACAAGAACAGGTTTACCACTTCCTGATCTACGAGTGCCACTAAAGAGAGAGAGGAAAAAATGTGCATTTATTTATTTATTTATTAATTATTAGATATTGAAAGTGAGTTATCCTATATTAAATCAAGTTTTGTATTGCATTGTTGACGCAATTCATTGACCTCTGTCCTTGCAACGTTTTAAGAAACTTTCCATTTTCATTCACTTTTTGATGAAACACACTTTCTTAGGATATGCATGGTGTTAAGTGTTGAGACTGATTGCTAACTAAAACTGACAAACCTTGACATTTCTTTGAAAAGGCCTAGCCAACTTAAGTGCTCGATACTCTACAACCAAAAAAAAAAAAAGAAAATTGATATTGAGAAGGCATCATATACATTATATTTGAAAATCAATAGCACTTAGCAATTTGGGGGAATCTTTTTTTAATTATTAGGTCAAACAATGAGAAAATTTTCAGATGGGAATTTCAGTTCAAAATGGGAATTCTGAAATCAAAAAATAAAAGAGAGATGCCACATTTGAGTAGAGTTTGTTAGACATGCTGTTCTTTTCCTTGCCACAAGGGTTTTTCTCCAGGTTCTCTGGTTTACCTCCCTCTGTAAAAATTAACATGTGTGTTGAGTGTTGTGTGTTGTAGATGTGGAATGTAGTGGTAGAGTGTGTGGAGGAAACCTCAAAGGAGAACCCCTTATGGGGAGTGTTGATTGTAAAATATACATTTTTAAAGAGATATTCAGACATTTTGGCTAGAAATACCTCCAGTTTATCCCGGAATGAATCAACTTTTGATTTGATGTCTTTCACCACAGATGGAGTTTCGCCATTCTCTATTAATACTTCTCCCTCCAATTTTTCTAGTCTTGTTTTAATTTCAAAAATATCATACCATCAGCTAATCTATTCATTATAAGTCATGTGACTAAAGACACTAGTGTTGATAAGAATTCTAAATAGAATAAGTGAAAAGTATCTCAAAATCTTAGCATCGTATTATTTTACACCAAAAACTTTATACATAGTAGCTCACAACATGGCATTAGAGTAGATTTTGTATGAATGTGAAAAGCTTGCAGCAAGAATACAGGTGTGACATGGTCAAGGCACAGCAAGACATGTCGAAGCTCTATAAAACATCATGCTCATGGCAAGACAATTGCTTACATTACTGATCATGCTGCAAGCTTTTCATACAAAATATGCTCTATTAACAACATCCAATCAACATGTTCAGTAACGAGAAATATCCCATATTTTTTCCTATTCAGTTTTTCATGCATACCTTTTTTCTAAAGCCTCTAGTGTGTGACCTGTTTCTGGGGATGAAAGGAAAATGTAGATATCAAATTTCTTTGAAATAAGAGAAATTTCAAACCTATGAAACTTTGTATCTTGTAGGCCTTTCTTGACATTTGACACCACAATGTTTAGATCTATACATACTTCACCTCAATGTCATTCACAAGCCATTTAGGAGACTTCAAATTTATTATAGCACAGGAGTCTCAGCAAAATTGAGGGGGTTGTCATGAAGAAGCCTTGTAGTGAGGTTACCATATTAACTTGTTTTAGTGCCACAGTGCTTATTAAATTTTTTGGGTTTTAGATACAGTGCTTATTCAGGGGTGGCGTTTATTCAAGGGCAGCATTTATTTTAAAAATCATGTTTACCATCCACAAAATTAATACTGTGTCAGCCAATGATTTAATACAAACTCAATACAAATCAATGCAAACATACAAATGTATGTAAATGTTTGTATGGATATAAAGCAGCACTTATTTGAGGGCAGTTCTTACTAATAATTTTGGTCTCATGTGTGGTGCTTAATTGAGGGCAGTGTTTAATCAGGGGTGGCACTAAAATGAGTAAATACAGTATTAAGCTATAGATCTGTGAGACCGAGAGTATGACAGAAAAACGTTAACGTGCAACAAAGTTTTTATCAGTACTCACCAGAGGAGTTTATGAAATGTAGCCATGTCCAGCAAACCCCCCGCCCCCCCCCCCCCCACTACACCATAATAAACAAAGGCCCCCTTATTTTATGCAGAAAAGGCATAAGTAAAGGTTATTAAAATAATTACAAATTAGTATAACTGGTAGAAATCAATTTAAAGTTTAGAATAACAAATTAAGAAATCTAAATTTTAGACCTTAAAAATAATTAGAAACTTAAAAACAATAATTAAGAACATAGGAACAATATATCTATTATTTAAAAAAGAAAAAGAAAACAAAAGATTCAGGAAAATTTCAACATGGTACGTGTATATACTCCATTTAACCAGCCCTTACCCTACATATAATGGAAGAGGGATAGCAATAACAGTGAATGAAAAAATAGAAAAGGAAAAAAAATTAATGCACCTGTTTCAATCAATATCACTACCATGGCATAGACAATAATATGGTTTGTGACAAGTCTATGTCAGTCCAATATTCTATATATTGTGTGTAACCCAAATATATCTATTATTTTTGCTAACGCTGTTGATATTGTACTTTTGCGTGGTAGGAAATAGGTCAAAGAAATTTTTAAGATCATCCTGTGTTTGTATGTTTATTCAGAAAAATTAATGGAATATCAAAGTAGGTGCTATCACTCAAAAGATATTTCTCTTGACAGTAGGATGGCAGATAAATCATTTAGATGCTTCTGCGTCATAGGATATTAACCTAATTAGTCACATGGTACTATAATAGAAAACCATAAAGCTTATCTGCCATGCAAAATTAAATGTGCTGTCATCAATTTACCGAAATAAATTCCTTACATCAAGAAAGCTTTCAGCTGATGTCATTCTTTGTTAATCCCTAAAATTCTAGTTCAGTCAGACAGAAAATGCTATCTTGTTTTAATTAAGTACAGAATCCTTTCTTAAATCCTTTGACAAACAGATATGCGTCTTTAGGAATCGATATTAGCTAGAGAAATAAAGGCATTGCTTTAGCCTGTGTGCTTGGTTTGTTTACTTTGAGATTTAAAGTAGCCAACCACTCCAAATACTCAAGAGAATTGGGGCCACAAAACCTTCATGAAGGCCAACATTCATACCATTATTTGAGGCATATATCCGATCATACCAAAACCCTTTGATTAAAAAACTGAGAAAAGTCAGCTTCATATGATTCGATCTATAGAACATAAATTATCCAACCGACGATGTGTACATAATAATAGAGCGACCCTTAAGATGGCATACGATCTCTACAATCGAAAAAACTGTACTTAATTTAAACAATAAATTGTACATATTTGATATCTGACTGTCTGTTCTAGTAGAGAGCTTTTAAGTTTTAGATGCCATCATTTTATCGTTAAAAAGGCGCTTTTTGAATAATCAAAGAATAATATTCATCGCGCGCTGATTAAAGCAAATATTTTGGAATTGAGAAGATGTCAACATTACTAAAAGTACATGAAATATAATCCTTACGTATTATCAAAGAAAATAAGACTGCGCTAAACATTACAGCAACAGTTTTAATACTCATTGTAAAAAAAGCGTTTGGATCATTCCAAGTCGTCAAAATATATTTTGAAAAACAATAAAGGATTCAGGATGTTATTCTAGAAAAAGTGGTGGTCCGCTATACAGCTGAATAATTCACATACTATAGTATAAATAGTGTAAATCTAATCAACATAAAAAAAAGCAGTTAATAAATTTCACTTCGTTCCAATCATTCGTACACTACAAACTAAAGAGTGTGTAAAAAATGATTTCAAAGATACAAAGAAGTCAAAGTTGACTGGAGATTTTGTTTACCACAAATTCCACATGCCGTACAGTTCGTCGCCACTGCGTCGAGCCGGTAGCGTGTTTCGGGAGAGTTTTCCTGCAGTTTCGATGAAATATTCACCAAATTTCCTTTGGTATTATAGAGTTTTAAAATATCGTAAGGACTTGCTTCAGCAGCGCATCGGAACAACTCTAAAGGAGTAAATTGGAATAAAGAATTCGATAAATTAGTTGGTAATGCAACTGTAGAGTGCTTGAGGCTTTACATTCAATTCCAAGAGAATCAACTCCATATTTCAGGTAATTACTAATGACGGAATAGCAGAACATAAGAAATACGAAGAAAGCAAGGCTTAGGATGTCAAAGCGATGAATGAAAATATACTATCGAACCTTTGATGTCCTCGGTTGGAACGTCCGGGCCAAATTCTGCCTGTTCTTCTTTATCCCCAACTTTAAAATAAATAACTTTTGCCGCCATCGGTGCTTCGTAAAAGAGCGGCTTAAATTAACCACCTTGTTGACTAAACCAAAGCTGGCTTTCTAGAGAGCAAATCTCATTCTAGGTTATGATTTGATCAAGTCTTGATTTCATCAAGTCCATTTGTTCTGATCGGTTGTTTACATGTTGATTTCTTCATCCGGGTGCCTCGCAACGAGACCGCGACAAACAATGACAGCGGTAGGCTCCTGCATTCTTTTGATATTTTTACTCCGATATTATTTCACTTTTTTCTTAAAATCTTTCTCTCCCTCTGTTTTTCTCTCTCTCTTTGTCTTTTAAGAAATTTAAATAAGCGGAACTCGTACATATTTTTTAATTGAATTTTTTTATCTTTTGTGGTTTAAAGGCTTTGTTTTATGAATAAATTATAAACTCAATTTTAAATTCAATAATTATTTGACTTTAACATACGTAATTAGTTATGAAATAAAGGATTATTGTCATTGATCGTAGAACAGGTTTTTTTGATTTTACAACTATTATCATAAAAACCAAGGTGTGTGTGTGTGCATCACTGAAAGTGGGCTTCCTTTGGAAAAATCGTCCAGGGGTCTGGGCACCGATACATAACCTATTTTTTAGACTTTCACAAAACGAAAATGTTAAAAAAACATTATTTTTCTTCTAAAAAACTATCAAAAGCGCCGTGACTTGGATTCCTATCGTTCTAGAGATCCCTAAACGTTTCTAAAAACTCAGTAAATTTGTAAGTATTTTGAATGACATAGTCACGTTGGTTTTTAAAATATACAATTTTCTGATCTTGTAGCAAATGGCTTCATTTAACGAATTAAGCTTATTTCACGTTCAGAACAAAATGAAGAGTTAAGGAAGATTGAAGTATGATTCCTGCGTGGAGAAAGCCTAGCAATGTTGGTAAGATTTGATGTGCAAAGAGCTTATTTATTGATTCAGTCAACCCTCTTACTGATGATTTAGCTTATTTATTTGATCAGTATTTTTCAAAATATTAGATTTAAATCTCACGAGTCTTTTATTTCTGAACAAATGTTAACAGAAACAGCAGAAGAAGTTGCAAGGAATAAAGAAATCAAGAAGAGACTTATCCATGAACTGTCAGTCACTGTCAAAGAAGTATGTTTATGTGCTGTATATAGTGCATTGTTCACAGGTTTATGTGGGTGTGTTTCAGTGTTAAGCCTAAGGGGAGGAGGGCAGTGCATATGTGGGGCATTTGATTCCTCCTGGTGTCCACTCCCTGGGGTATTTTATCTCCCAGTTGCTCCAGGGTACGGCATTTTAACATGTCTTTACTTTTATTTTTAGAATGGGAAATGGGAAATGTGTTGAGTCCTTGAATACTCCTTGAATATTTGGAAAATTTGATTTTTGTCCTTAAAAGTCCTGGAATTTTGTCAATTTCTCCTTGAATAATCCAATTTGACCTTTGAATTTTGTGGGTGCTGTTGGCATAATTCTTAGTCAGACCTAAAACAAGATAAATCTTAGTCATCAGTCATTTCTTGTAACAAAAACTTAATGTCAGGCCCTTCTCTTCTTGCTGTTTTTAAAATGGTGGAAAATCCCTGGGGATGAGTTTCTCTAGTTCCCAGTGTGTTCTGGGTAATTTTCAAGATGGTGTATGTGTGGGGGTCCTTGTTATTCAGGAACTTTTATTATAAAATAAATTTGAAAATAGTCCTTAAAAAGCCCCAAAAAGTCATTGAAAATCCCTTTAAAAGTCCTGGAACTTTTCCTTGAACTTCTGTATGAACCATGGGGAAGGGGATGCTAGTAAATGACCTTAGAATCTTCCCACCTTGTGTAAATTCCTTCTTTCTGAGCTCTACTCCACACAGGACCATATCCACCTGTACAGTTGATCTGGTTTCAACCAGACCAACTTTCAGTAATTTGTTTCCTACTCCAACTTTCTCCTCTCCACCTTCTTCCCTAGATAACCCCTCCCCTCCCCAAACAATTCTGAAAACCAGACCAATCAGAAATTCATGGATATGGTCCTGCCACAACATGATTGACCTACACAGATCAAGTTTCATTGAAGCAGAAAATGTGCAATAGATAGGAAAAATCACCATAGTTCCCATTACAGTTTAAATAATCACTCAATTTCCAAGGATAGTATTTCTAAATATGCTGCATTTTCTAATCTAGTTACAGAAGACTCATCTGGATGGAGACTTAGAAATTGACAAGTAGGTTTAAATCTTAATAATAAGTGGGCTGAACAAATCATGGATTGCATTATTTGAAGCCTTGCAGCTGCCTGTCAAATAGATATTTAAGGTTAACGTAGCCAAGGAATAACTTTCCTGAGTTGATACACTTGTATATCATGATGACTGCATGCTAATGTGGTGGATTCTGGTTTCTGGTTTTGATATTTTTTCAGTCATGTGACTTCCGGTTTTGTTATTCCCAGTCCACAACATATTATTGCCCTCCCAGACTTGTCACCAGGGAGACAGTTGAATTTCTTCACGTTCAGGTTATACACTCTCGACCAATAGAAATTGAGGAAAATTGAACTTTGACACTTGGTATATAATAAAATGTGATGTTCGCTGCAATGTTGCTTGCAATGTGGAAATCACACTGTGTACAACTATTGCATGTAATATTGCCACCAATGACGTAGAAGAAGAAAGGAGTTCTACTTTTGTGACATCACTCACAGCAGTTTGCACAGATGGACACAGTGCAATTACCCCATTGCAGGTAATGTTACATCATGTGTCTGATAAGAACAGAGATTAGCAATCAACTAATGTCATGGTAGGAAGATTTAAGTAAACAAGCTTGATTGACAATTATTTTGTTATCATTAGGAATGATCAGTATGCCTTGATGCTGTGTACCTTGATAGAAGCAGCACTGTTACATGGATATCAGGAACATGGCCTCAAGGTACATACAAATTATCCCAATTATATCCCAATTAAAAGTTGAGATTCTCAATGAAAGTGGATGTTTATGGTAGTGTGGTGATGATGATGGTGGTGATAGGAGTGTTGGTTGATGATGATGATGGAGTAGTGGTGGTGATGATGATGGTGGTGATAGGAGTGTTGGTTGATGATGATGATGGGGTAGTGGTGGTGATGATGATGGTGGTGATAGGAGTGTTGGTTGATGATGATGATGGGGTGGTGGTGGTGATGATGGTGGTGATAGGAGTGTTGGTTGATGATGATGATGGGGTAGTGGTGGTGGTTGATGCTGGTGGTGATAGGAGTGTTGGTTGATGATGATGATGGGGTAGTGGTGGTGATGATGATGGTGGTGATAGGAGTGTTGGTTGATGATGATGATGGGGTGGTGGTGGTGATGATGGTGGTGATAGGAGTGTTGGTTGATGATGATGATGGGGTAGTGGTGGTGGTTGATGCTGGTGGTGATAGGAGTGTTGGTTGATGATGATGATGGGGTAGTGGTGGTGGTTGATGCTGGTGGTGATGATGGCAATGGTGGTTTTTGCTTGTTATTGAAATGTCTTTCATTCTTAGATGTCCAATTTCTATAATCTACTGGGGAAGATTTCTTCAGAATCCATGCCTTCTCATGTAAGTTAGTGTATGACTTTATTGAATTTGCTGCAATCATAGTCTTTATTCATTATAGCAAAGCGCCGTGTGAATGATAACTAACTAGTAACAAAAAAGTCACAATTGAAGTATTCAAAAGTGATTCCTTATATTCTTCTGTTTTCAGTCCTTTTGGAATTTCCTAGTTCATTTTACCCATAAAGATGTCATCCAGGAGCTTCAACATCTTTCACATATAACCACTCCTGTTGGTCATTGCAGGGTGAGATAATACTGTTTACATTCATCATTATTGCTAAAAATTTTCTTTTCAAGGTACAGATTCATATGTATCTGTCATATATTGCTTTACCATATGATTATTTCAGGCATGGGTTCGCCTGGCTTTGAATGACTGTCTTATGGAAAGTTATCTGGATGCCATGTTAACAGATACCAAGAAAATAAAGTGAGTGAACTTCTCTTGTCTATCATCAACATGTTCATCATCGTCATCATCATCATCATCATCACCAACACCATCATTCTATCGAACCAGAAATTGCATAAAGTAAATCAGATAATTCTCACAATTATGATCTGCTTCACAATAAACAATTGAAAAACCTTAAATTTGCAATAGACCCCTTTTGAGTTCCCAAAATACCACTGTATCCCTTGATTACAGAGTTATCCTCATTTCATGACAAGGTATTCACAAATACCAATAGTAAGGTAAAGAATTCACAACTTCAACAATACAAACACTTTGAAATTCCACTGAGCTTCACAGAAGCAAGTAAATATTCTACTCAAAAACAAGGCTAACCCTGAGCAACAGAGAACTTGAAACTGGAGTATTGCTATTATATTTATGGTGTACTAAGTGAAACTCCACAGAGACAACAAGGAAACACCACCAAAACTGCCAAAAATAAAGCTTTTTTTTCACTATTATTTAGGATGTTCTATAAGCCAAGTTCATTCATGCTAGAGGAGGAACTACCATACATAATGATCAGCTTCTTACAAGGTATAAGCAATGGACAGGGTTCATGCTACTCCTTAAACTCCTTAAAACTCCTTAAATTTAATTTTGGTTTTCAAGGGCACTTGAAAAGCCCTTGAATTTTAGAAATTGTGCTCAAACTCCTTGAAAACTCCTTGAATTTGCTAACAATAGAAAAGGATTCCAATATTTCTGGTTATGCAGAGTTTTTTTTAATATAAATATAAATGACAAGGAAATCATGAGCAGTTGCTGCTGGAAAATATTCATAATTATATGTAAAATTTGACAATTCAAAATATAGCAGGTGTTTCTTTCCCCAAACAACAAGTACTGTGAAAGGGCCCATTTGGTAGATCATGTGCTTGAAAAATCATATTTGGGTCCTTGAATACTCCTGGAATTTTAAATTTTTACCTCAGCACGAACCCTGAATGGAGTATGCACAATGTTAATATTAACAGCAGCCATGTAAGTGATATTGTGGTTAATTCTCTTCTTTCATTCTCCTGGTTATGCTCCCAAAAATGCCCTTATCTCCCCAGCATGTAGTAAGGGGATGGCAATTTGGAATTTCATACTCAAGGGGGGAGTGTCTGAGGACAATTTACCCTTTAGAATTATTGCTTTCTCTAATTGAACTTCCTTTAAGTTCCTAGCTAGGAAGGAGCTAGCATGCATCTCAATAAGTAGAGGAAGTACATTTGTGTAGACACTTACTTGGAATATACATTTTATTTGCTTGGTTCTACAGGGCTAACTGAGTTCAAGTTTAATCTAAATTATAACACACCAAGCCTGAATACTTGGACAGGTGACACACTCACTTTGGCTGGCATTTGGCAACTACCAAAATTTGCAAGCTTTTCCTCCCAGACATCAAACACTTTTGGTATGTTACTTATCAACTCTTATTTCAACAGGCAGATTATGGGGAATGGTATTGGCTATGAACACCCCAACCCCCCAAGAATTTTGATAGACAATCATAAATTAAAGATGTTAACACACCAAATTTGACAAGAATCAGTTGAGTAGCAGCAGACATTATGTCCATTTGAATATATAATTTCCCCATACAAACCTCTGTATTTTCAGCTCAGTTCATTACATAATGAACTTTATTGATTATGGAGTTTTTGCTCAGTCATTTCAGCACCATCCTAGTTGGGGTCTGAGTAACATTTTTCTTCCCTTAGGAATTTGTATCTTCTCATGACACTTACACTACATTTACATGGTACTGGATAAGTTTCGATCGGGTACAAAATTCTTAAAGATAGGCCTTGTATTTACATGAATCTGCTTGGATCTGCATTTTTATCTACAATCGGCGAAAAAATACCTTGAGACTCTTTCACCACAGCGACCCCAAACATTTGTACTTGATCATTGCACATTCTCCCCCCTTCCCCTATTCAATGTTGTCCGGCCAAAGCCAACTGCAGCTCCAATGCAATGGTGGAACAACATTGCTTAAGGGGAGGGGGGATTTTCTTTATGAGAATGAAAGTTTTACGTTGAAATTGAAGATAATGTTCTTGAAGGTGTAAAATGTGGTGGGGGTCTCAAGGTTTTTTTCGTGGATTGTAGCTTTGTACCACATAACTGGTACAGTGTTGTACCCAAAAAAATCAGGTACAAAGTTGTACATGGATTCAGTGTTTGTACAGTTTGCACAGTTTCAGAGTTGGGCACTAGCAGTAGTTAATTTGCCTAGTACACATGCATAAATGATAAATACCTCTGACATACATTCATATTATTGGTACTGTGTCAATGCAACTAGATCAGGATCAAAATGAATATGGTTCAGTGTAAACAGAACTGGACTGGTATCAATTTTGTACCAGGTCCAAACTTATCCAGTACCATGTAAACATGGCCTTAATGTTCCAGTCATTCAGTCCATAAATCTTGTAACTTGTTGAAAAATTTTTGAGTTTCAATCTTATTTTCTCTCCTGTTTTGGAGAGTGATCTGACACAGATTTCATGTGGTGCATATATAAATGAACATGATAATTAATCAAATAATAATTATTAAAATTATTAGAGACCTCTGGAACTACTACCAGTATTAGTCAGTCACCACCCACACCACCATCAAGCATGAGTTCTGTACCTGCAAATAGACCATTAACCATTCCATACGAAAGGTCCATATATGAAGATGTAGAAGTTGCAAGGAGTGTACATGAAGGCACAGATGGGGAACAAGTTATTGATGAAGATGTTATTGAACGAGAAGTGCTTATTGAAGAACCTCAAATTGGGCAAGATGAGTCAGGTATGGTAGTCAATGCTTACACACTATACAGACATAGTTTATAAGTACTAAAATAATATAGCGAGGGCTGTACCATAAATAATGGGTGTAGCTTGTGGGCTATGAAAATGTGGTAAAAATGGGGTTCCAAGCAAGCTGAGGTTAATGACTTGTTTAGTTATGTGGCAGGGCAAACACAAAATAACATTGGTGGTCCATAACATAAGTTATGGACTGCAAATTGGCCAGTGAGGGTGCATGAAATAGCATTGTTATATAATAATAGGAACTTATTGACTGAGTGAGAGGAACATCAGGAATCACTGTTTTTATGATAATACGGTAAACTATAACTGTATTGTATGATGATTATCTTTAGTTTATTTTGTGTCTTAGATATGATTGAAGAAAAACCTGTTACTACAGAGGAACTGTCAAACTGTGTGGCAGAGAGCCACAATGAAAAAATACCAAATCCAGGTATGATAACATAAAGCAGATTTCATATGACTGTAAAAAGCTCACAGTGCAGTAAGTAAACCTTGCTGCGACCATGATGTTTTCAAGAATTTTGCACCGGATATATATATATATATATATATATCTGGCATATCTGGACACTCAAGAATGCTAACATCGACTATTCTATTTCATGGCGCGTCTTATCATCTAGCTCTCCCTACAACAGCTCCAGTAAAAGATGTAACCT
>WUAP02133153.1:3325-13485 GCA_015163945.2 Stichodactyla helianthus | reverse complement strand
AACATCTATTTCACCCCGGCCTGCTCCCAGTCTGACCTTGTAGCTCAGCTGGTAGAGCATCGGTAGTACAAATCCGATAAGGTCGTGGGTTCGAATCCCAGCAAGGTCGGAAATTAATTTTTCTGAATTTATTTCCCAGGGTCTTTCGCCAGGAATAACCTCCTTTCTAAGCACTATAACTTTTCATTATTTCTAGTTCATGTATTTCATAGTGCCACGCGGTACATATATTCATATATTATGTAAATCGTTGATCTATACAGGAATGCGCTATTATGTAAATCATTGATCTATACAGGAATGCGCTATTATGTAAATCATTGATTGATTTATACATAGATGCGCTATTATGTCAATCATTGATCTATACAGGAATGCGCTATTATGTAAATCATTGATCTATACAGGGATGCGCTATTATGTCAATCATTGATCTATCCAGGAATGCGCTATTATGTAAATCATTGATCTATACAGGAATGCGCTATTATGTAAATCATTGATTGATTTATCCATAGATGCGCTATTATGTCAATCATTGATCTATACAGGAATGCGCTATTATGTAAATCATTGATCTATCCAGGAATAAGCTATTATGTCAATCATTGATCTATACAGGAATGCGCTATTATGTAAATCATTGATCTTTTCAGAGATACGCTATTATGTCAATCATTGACCTATACAGGAATGCACTATTATGTCAATCATTGGTCTATACATATGTCAATCATGCACAACTCTAATGTCTTACATATGAATTGCAGATTGAATATCAGAAACAGTTTAAAGAAGATATAGGACATTACACTGTCATTAGTGACGACCCCGAGACGATGAGGAACTTGAAAGTATCACACAATATCAGTAATGTGGCTTATCATAGTGAACAGGGACCTCATCCAGGAGGTATTTCACATATAAAATAGTTTGAGGGCGCTTGTCATACTTCTTCGACCTCGATAGATCTTAGATGCCTGGGGGTTTTTGGCTTCTCTCACCCAATCAAATAATAATTCAGACCTTGGACTCAAAAATAGTTTGCGCGTTATTCACATACACTTGAAATTGTATAGAGGAATATTTAAGCTTTCCCTATAGTTTCTTACATGGGCTGCGATCTCCCCTTTTATTTTGGGATCCCCCAGACCTCATAGAAGTTAGTCATAGGGGTTCCTCTATAAGGCAGGAGTTCTCTAGCCTTCTCCATCTCCGATTCCTTTTTCATTTTTCTTGGTTATTTAATTCATCTTTTGTATTTCTGTTGTTCGTATTATGTTTATGCAAAATGTATTTCTAAATATCAATAAAATTGTACCTTTCATTGTAAACAACCTGTCTTTATACAGGTATTTCAAAAAAGGTTGACGGGGCGAACGGCGAACGGCGAACGCCGCGATCGGTGATTGGCGACTGCACGACCAAAAGGAAACTGTGGAGCAATACGAATTTCTTCATATAACTATTTCAATTAAAGTTGTCGCTGAAAAAAGCCTAAAAGCTATCATTTTCCCTTTTGTTTACCAACATACTTCGCTGTGGGCTATTTAATAATTAAAGATCCAAGTTGTAGAATTTGTAAGCATACAGTGAGTTTCTTATTCTATGAAAGTCACGGTGAAGAAAATTTCATGATTCCGCTCTCAAAGCTTTAGGCTTTAGGCTTTAGGCCTTTTTCAGTGACAACGTTGAGTGAATTAACTATATTCACTTCTTAAATACATAAACGATGCCTGCACCATTCAGCGAAGGTCTTCAGCAGGCTTGTTTAGGTATTTAAGACCTATGTATTTTGTCAACCCCCATACGATTCTTTGTTTGAAGCTCATCCATATTAATGTAGAAACATAGAAACAATGCCCAAGGGAATGACACATGGTCTGAAATGGGTAAACAAATACGCCCAAGTGGATTTGGTCCATAGCTGCAAGGGGTCTATCTGAACCTCTTACCTTCATTCGAACCTAAAACGGGATTTAAAAATAAGCAAGATTTTAGTTCTGTGGTATTTTGCAGTAACTGGAGTTTGATATCTCTTTACAAAGGTCGTGATCCTCGTCAAGCTGTTGCGGGTCAGTCTGCACCACGATCATCAGTTTCAAGAAAGGTAAGAAATATTTGTAGGGCTCTATTAGTATTTAATTTGAATTTTTATTTCCCAGAAAATCTGTTTTCTGGCTTTAGTGTTACGTACGGAGCGAGTCTCATAAATACAAAAATTTTCTCGCACTCTTTTCCACTTTTCGTGCGTCGTCAAGACTAAAAAGGAAACACAAACATAAGAAGGAGATGGCAGAGAATGAAACTTTCAAACTAATTTTACAGACTTAAGGACCGGTCACTGTGCATTGCCTGGCGGGGGCGAGAGGGGGAGGATTGTTAATGTTCAAAAATTATTTGATCCCCCTCTAGGTACTACGTGACTTCGGTGATCCCGCTCATGAACAAATTTAGTGACAAATGTACGTGTGATCCCCCCATTATTTTTTACGAAGTCCCGTCATTCCGCACAATTTTTGTAGGAAACGCGATACAGTTTCCCGTTGCTTGATTCAAAGTAATTATAAAGTGAACTCCATATCTATAGTAAACTGAAGAAGCCAAATCTGATGACGTTTTCTGTACTTGACACATTACAAATTTCTTAATTTATTTTGTCAAATGAAATTATTAATAACCGAAACATTGATGTTGGTTAATAATCCGTATGCCGCTACTTTCCCTCGCGTTACCCGCATCTCTCGAGAATACGAGAATAAAATAAATCCCCACTTCCGCTCGGAATTGAAATTCCGGCTTCCCACTCTGTTTTTAGCTCGCATCCCGAGTCCTGCATTCCAAAGTAATACAAATCCTGCGTCGTGACCCTACCTATTGTGGACGCTCCTCAGATAGAGCGCTAAACTGCTAAAAAGTTTATCCAAGTTCGTCCGCACGTATTACAAGTGTGTGTCAGTACTAAAATCTGTTAACGTGGTTTCGCCTCTGCAGGTGTCGCGTTACGTAGCAATATATGATTATACAGCAGCAGACTCAGATGAAGTGAGTATCATTGAAGGGGACGTCATCACGAATGTCGAAAAGATTGACGATGGCTGGATGGAGGGACGTGTACAACGTTCTGGCAAATACGGCATGTTTCCAGCAAATTACGTGGAGCCTTTGTGAAAATCTCCTCAGTAACATTGATAATGAAATAGCAGCCACGATATTCTGACATTGATAAATAAGAGAATAAGACCGCCAGCCTCCTCATATTGGTTAAGGCTGCCGGCCAGGAGTCGAAGATGATGCGCAAGATCTGATGTCGACTTGGACCACTACGAAGAATGGTTTAGACTGAAAGGGTCCTGAATGGGTAAAGTGGGATTTGCCTGTTTTTGCCCTGGATAAATGGAATTTTGGGCACCGAGAATGGGAGAAAGACAACAAAATAGGAAGACTTTAAATAAGAACATGTCCAGTCAAAGCTCAACTGATTTCTGAGTTTGGGTGGGATTTTGACGCTGGGAAGGATGGAAAGTGAGATTTGTAAAACTTGGGCTGGGAAATGAGGTCCCACCTTATTCAGGACCCTTGGCTTAAATGGTGGGGTCGGCAGTAGCATAATGTGATAAAAGTATAAGATAAGTATAGCTGGAGATACAAAGAGGATTTACATGGCCGTGTGAAGAATAAAGTTTATTTTCAAGTGAAATATTGTTTTTGACAAGAGAAGATAAACTTCATTTCCTCAAGACAGTGCATGTAATTTTCTTTTTTGGGGGGACTGGTCATGCTGTATGCCTTGTGGTAACTAAATATTTATTACCAATGGTGAAGTAAATGTGACCGGGTGAAGTTACATCCTTGGATTTATATTGAGGAACGGGAGGGGAACCTCTAGTTCATCAGCATTACGGGAGAGTATGTCACTCTCGAAGAACCAAAGTAACGAACCACACAGAACAAATACTTGGGCAGAACTGATTTATTGCACCTGAAACGTGTGTGTATATTACAAATGGGCTCGCGCCATATAAGGGCAAAGAAGTATTAGTTTACATAGGGTGTAGCTAGCTAAACGTCCGGTCAAATAACTTGATAATTGTAAAAGACTACAAGAATAAACATTACACAGACACCAATGACAACACACTATGTCAACCAAGGTAACCTATGCCTAAAAATCTATCTGGGTCTCTTAGTTCATTTTACTTGCCAAGCTATGTGAGCTTAATGCTTTTTACAATAGTCGGAAACTTGAAATCTACTTGGCTACATAAAGAATGCACAATTGCAACAATACAAACACTATGAAATTCCATGGACCTTCACTAAGGCATGTGCATGTTCTACACAAAAACGAGGCTAACCTTGAGCAACAGGAGAACTCAAAACTGGAGTATTCTGCCAAAACTTAATATTACTTGGATCCACTTTAATTTAGATGATTCTACTAGATTTCCCCTCTCTATCCTTACCAGTGAAGATAAGGGACTGGCCATAAAGTAAAGGGAAGGGGGTGGGTTTCAATTATTCATCCTAGATGTAAATAAGGGTGGGTCAAGAGAAAATAAGCACTAGTCAAGAGTGGGTCAGGTAAAATTAACTGATTTTTGTGTCAGTGTTTAAGTGGTGGCCATGTTTTAAGTTAATTATAAAATCAACACTTTGAAAATGGTTGAACCACTTAACTACTTTCATAAATTATATTTTACCAACCCCCCACCCCCACCCCTTTTACTTTATGGTCAGTCCCTAACAAGGCCCTAGATGCAGTTTTGTATCATTTTTCAAATGTGGTATTTTTCTGAAAAATGGAAGACCATTATGTCCATCATACATGTTTCTTAACCTAAAAATAAGTTATAAAGCCTTTCTAAGGTAATGAGTTAAAGTGACCAGTCACCATTTAGAGGAGGACAGGTGCAAACTGAGACATTGTGGTGATTTGCCAATCCAGCTCTACCACTGCCACCCATCCCACCTAATACAATATGCAACCTTAAGCCCTCCGTATTTAGAGACCCATTTCCTCTTTGCATTTGCCCACCCCTTAAAATCATGGGTAATAATTATTTGACTAAGCTTGGCCAGTCCCTGAGATATGTAAATTGCAATTCATGCCACATTGGTATGTGCATTTTTAACAGGTTACTACAAGTTAATATGCATTAATCTTGGATTAAGAAAAACTAAGTTAAATTACATGTTGAATAAACATGTTTAATTTCATCTTTATTCATTGCATCATTCATGCCAACATCCTTTTTTAGAATTCACTTGTCCACATTCTGCATAGATCATACATTCTAATTAGCTAATAAGGAACTTAGTCAGCTCTGCAGGACTGAAGATTTCATGATCAGTGGGGCATTTGGTTTCTGACTTTCCAAAGAATGTTGTGTGGATGTGAGGAGATAGGTTAGATATCAATCTTTACAGCTAGATGTTTAAAGAATAATTATGGTAATGCCAAGATCTTAAAACTAATTCTAAATTTAACTGGAAGCCAATGCAGGTTGTAAAGTACTGGTGTTATATGGCAACACTGCAAAGCACAACATACTAAGATGAGCAGCTGAATTTTGTAAATGCTGAAACTTAGAACAAATGAACTGCTGGAACACCAAACAGTAAGCTATTACAATAGTCAATGCATGACATAATTATTACTTGTACTAAAGTTATCATAATTCAAGAACTTACTGACATGCCTAATGTCACATAAATGATATCAAATGGAATGGCATGTCTTGTTAATGTTAACTGTCATATCTAGATGGGAGTCAAACCACACCCTGAGATTCCTAACAGAAGTTACTGGTGGTATGTTGGTATGTCCAACTATAAGCTCAGTGATATTAAGTATGAAGAATAAACACAATTGTACCATGCATGGTTATAAATCACTTTTTGTATAATCAATAGGATTTATGGAAGAGTGTAACTGGTTATAATTAATTCATGACAGTTGCTCCAGATTTATTAATTATCCAAGTAAACCTCACATGCCAACTTGGTACAAGTTTAACAAATTTAATATATATAAAAGGTAGAAATATTGACATATTTCTTTATCAAATTTAATATAGTTTTTTCCTCTATATTATAGTTCATGAGAACTCGGCCTCAATAGCTCTGTTTCTCTGAGTTTTGACGCACTTTTAATTTCTATTGTGAACTATAATTATTACCTTCAATTATAAAGTTTAAGATCTGCCTTGGTTTTATAATAGGTCTTTCATACTAACAGGTCACATCAAGCAGCCTAACCAGTGTCAAAGTAAATGGAAAAACCATCTCAGTATTACATAGCAGGAAGGAGAGGTTTCAGCTCAATCTGTTTGACACTGGAGAAATGGCATGAAATGTAAAATCCAATGTTTTCTGAGAGTTTGTGTTTAAAAATGTACTGGACTGCATGGTCTGTTGTCAAGCAAATTTTCCCATACCAATTCTGATAAAATGTTCAATTTTCTATTTCACTTATCAGAGTATCTAGATTTCTAATAACTTTTAAAAACTCACAGTGCAGACGTGGTGTTTTGGCCACATCAATGCCACTTCCTTGCCAGCAGTAATTACCAGTAATTTCTAATTAGTTGTACCTTCCTTTTTATACTGTATCACCATGCCATGTGTCTCAACTTTTCACAGTCCCACAGCATGAGTTCTATTGTAGAATATACAGATGCAGCTTCACTTATCACAACTAAAGTAATCCAGCAAGATGAGGAAAATGTATACTTGAATAGAATACTCAATAATTCTAGGTATTTTATTCTAGATTTGAACATGTAAATGTAGTCCAAATTATCAACATTTTACAGAGATAATCTAAAGTAAACAAAAGTGATGTCACATTTTACAGGAATTTTCAAGTTTCCACTTCATATTAACCCAGGAAACTAATAGAAAAATGATAATTTCCGACTAGGATGAATCAAGTGCATAAACAATGAAACCACCAATATTTGATAACTGATGGGAAATAAAAAAAGCTAAAAAGACATAACATTAATGTTACTGTAATTTCGATTATGTACTTATTAATAATGTTCAATGCTGGTGTAGTTTCAAGACTTTAAGCTATTATATTTTTTATGCTCGTATTAAATAAAGCAAACCTATATATTCGATGGAGGATAGCCCTGTTTGTTTGTATTTTGAAGGAATACTACGACAACAAAAAACAACACCAGTCTGAATATTTAACATTCAATTTTCTGTATTATACATTGTACAAGTCTGGATCTTAATCATAAAATTAAACACTTTCTCGTGATTCTTCGCTTCTTCTTTTTTCCGGTAGGATTAGAACCTTCGTCCATCTTTCTCGACCTGATTTCTCTCATTAGATCAAAGAAGACTTTATCAACGTTTTCTCTCGTTTTAGCTGAAGTCTCAACGTAAGGAACATTCCATTTTTGGGCTTTCTCAAGCGCTTCTTCGCTTGTCACCTGCCTCTTGTCGGTAAGATCACACTTGTTTCCCACTAACAGGAAAGGTATATTATCGTCGCTTTTCACTCGAAGAATCTGCTCGCGAAATTCTGTCGTTGCAGCAAAAGATTCTTGCTCAGTTATGGAGAAAACACATAGAAACCCTTCGCCACTTCGAAAGTAGTTGTCACGAATGGCTGCATAATCTTCTTGGCCTGCAGTATCTAAAATATCTATCTGGCATTCTTCTCCATCTAAGATGACTTTCTTGCGATAGCTATCCGCTTTGGTCGGTTCATAATCCTCTACAAACTAAACCGGACCAGAAGAAACACAGAGTAAGAGGAAATTACGTTTAGTTTTGGTAGAAGTTTTGGGTTTGGTTCGAGTCAAACACTATTTCAAAGATCAATGAATTCACATACAAAATTAAGGCTGTGCCTTCGTTATAATTAAACAGAGCATAAAAAAAGTGCTTAAATTAACCCCAAAACCTCTTAACCATTCAGATAAATTCCCACAAACAATTTTCTAAAGTATAAAAACAGAGCAAGTCAAGATTCACACTGTGTACAATAGTCTTAAGCTTACCTCTTCGTACATGAACTGCAAAGTCAAAGCTGACTTTCCAACGCCGCCACTTCCAACCATGATGACCTTATGAAGGCCTAACTGCTTCTCTTTAGTCTTAGACATCTTGAGAAGAGATTATACGGGGATAAAACGAGATATTGGTAGTATGTAATGGAGATGTTGAGTATTTTAGTTGGTAGTTTTTGCTCGCTTAGAGGAGCTTGTCTTCCCTCATTCAAGCAACCGCCCCTTCCTGTTATCAACCATGACGTCACATGTTCTATACCAGACCTCCTGTTGTTATACATCATTCACACATCATAGCAGACAGTGGAACGTTAAATCTTAAAATAACTCGTGGTATATAAAAGCAAGAATAATGATAAATCCTCCTGATAAAGCGTATTTTGCACTCCAATGTGTCACAGGGAGCGTCGATGTAGTCAAAAAGAGCGTCGTCGATGTTTTAACGTATACGTATATCCAAAACGAGCGGCAATGTACTCAACGTGCGTCGTTTGTCAGGGTTATTCTCCATGAATAAATCACAGTGCAAATTAATAAGAATTTTCGTACACAATTACAGTGCATTTAATCTAGCTTTTCCCGAGCAGATTCCGAAGTTAGTTCGGAAATTGCGAAGTTCCCCGCCGAACTTCGTTATTTCGTGGCGAAGTTTGTTTTGAATTTGCGAACTTCGATTTGAACTTCGCAACTTCGATTTTGAACTTGGGAACTTCGCTCAAACGGTCGGCGCGGTTGGAGGTTCTAACAAGGGCTAAAAATCTTAACTGTCACCTACCCTACCCCCACTTGGTTACGTTTTTTTCATTACTATATAATATACTAACACTTGTTAGTATATTATATAGTAATGAGAAAAAATGTAACCAAGGGGGGGGGGGGGGTAGGGTAGGTGACAAAAATCGATGGCGCGCGCGCAGAAAAAAGACAAACCGATCAAGACAAAACAATTTATTACTGCAGTGGTTAGCCTGTGGTTCAAATCGAAGTTCGCAAATTCAAAACAAACTTATCCGCGAAATAACGAAGTTCGCCAGGGAACTTCGCAACTTCCGAACTAGCTTCGGAATCTGCTCGGGAAACGTTATATTGGAGCCACTGTAATAAATATTATCGTTAACTATTTTTAGCACACATTTTTTTTAAAAATTTGCATGCAATAAATGTAATTTCTCTCAATAAGCTAGTCCATTCTATGTTATTCACGTTCCATTCAAGCATCTGATTGTACGTTCGAATAAACTTTTCAAGAGACCTTAGTCTTATGTATACTTATGGAGCTTATAAAACAAAGAATGGAGGTGATCTGCGAGTAACCAAATGAAAATACGCGAAAATTATCTAATCTCTTAACTGTTGCCGTTTATCCCTCGGAAATTCCAAAATGTTTAAAGACCCCTGGTTCAAGCAATCCCATACATTTAGACACCACCTATCCTTTGTAAAGCAATATCAACAGTCAATTTCCTTAACCCTGTCCACCCATAGTTAGTAGACTAACTATGGTCCACCGACTCCGAAGACATTTAGACTAAAAGAAATGTCACGTGATTTACTTTATTTATTTATTCGTTTAAAGGGTAAAAACTCACATTTACCCTGTAGGGTTATTAGTCGTTAACAGCGAGTAATAAATACAAACTCTTCGAACAAAATGATTTCCTTTTACAAGTATTTAGAGTGAGTTATTAGGTACCACGTGATATATTAGTTCTTCCGTACCATGCGATATCCCCCATCATTCAGAAATAAGAAATCTCTAGCTCTGAATATGTAACATGTATTGTTGTGCCTAAAAACCTTTCGACAATGTTCTCAGTTGAGTATGAAGTCTACGTGAAAACAAAAAATTCTTATAATTTTATTGCTGCGTCTTGTTACTGGCTGTGACGTCAATATAGTCATTAAAGACAAAAACTCGACACGAAGAAAGTGAATTTTGGATCTGTTTTTACCATTGCTCTTATAAAAAAAATTGTTTCTTAGAGCTTGTCCACATGTATCCGTACATTTCTGGGGGGGGGGGGGGGGGGGCCGGCTTCGGGGCCAGCGGTTTTTGAAAACTTCTTTTTTGGGGGGGAAAGCGCTGGACTCGGTGGGCGGCGCCCTTTTTTGTGGTGTTTTTTTTTTTCC
>WUAP02133142.1:0-13485 GCA_015163945.2 Stichodactyla helianthus | reverse complement strand
CAGAATCTGCATCATGTTTCCAGTCCTCAACCAAGCGAATCAGTGTTGTCTCGCAACTATAACTCCTTCGATAGGCAGATTGAAAACAGTCCAATATGTTATTCACTGATCCACTTAGTTGAGTAGTAAGCAGTTTTTCAAATACTTTTCCAAGTGCACTAAGTATTGTAACTGGCCTATAGTTCTCTTTACAATGCGGATCTTCCTTTTTATAAACCGGAACCCAGACTCCCTTCTTCCACTCCATCGGCCAAGTACTTTGTTTTATGGCTGTATTAAACAGTTCTGTAAGTGATGGTGCTAATTGATGACAAAGTAATTTTAATATTTTAGGTGAAACTCTGTCATGGCCAATAGCTTTGTGTGGATTTATTACATTAAGAGTCTTCTTAACCTCCTCGATTGAAGCCATCCTTGTTAAGAGGCATCAAATTTCTTGAATTTGCAACGGCAATATGATGAGTTTGTTTTTTTTTCATACAGGTGGAAGTATGGCTAGTTTGTATTGGCTTCACCATGTCGTATGGAGCTTTGTTTGCAAGAACATGGAGGATTCACGTTATATTTACATTAACTACTACTGAGAGGAAGGTTAGGCTGCGACACTGTCTGTCAATTTATTGTTATTTGTTTGCCTGTCTAGCTGTGTACTTGTTAGTTAAATACATTAAGAAATAATATGGCATTGAAATTATATGGAAATCCTGTGGTTAAAAAAGAAGTCACTGCGACACTGTCTGTCTGTCTTTCTATCTTCTGCCTGTCTGTGTACTTAAATTATATGGAAATCCTGTGGTTAAAAAAAGGAGTGCACGTGGATGCTATAAATGAACACTATGGAAATGCTGGAGATCTTCCCCAAGAATTTGACCATTGAAAACAATAAGGCCTGTATTATATCAGTATAGGGTATAATGTAATTCCTAGTTTCCAGGAGGAAAAGCAGTCTTCGGGAGTCATAAGAATGTCCTATTGCATAACATGGGTCTCTTTAAAAAAATTTTATGGGAATTTTATTGGGGGGGGGGGGGGGGGATAAAATGCTACCATCCTTTGCAAGACACTTTCCCTTATCTCGATTTCTTATTCTATCAGGCAATAAAAGATCGTCACCTCCTCGGAATCGTGATTAGTCTGTTGGTAATCGATATCATCATTTTATCGACTTGGCAAGCTCTTGATCCTTTACACACCGTATCTTTGTACTTTGCTAAGGTATATATTATCCCTTATAATTGACAGTTAAACGAATTAGAACAAAATTACGAAACATATAGAATTGTTGCGTGTTCATTGCAGGGGCGGATCAAGGAATCGGAGAAGGGGGGAGGGGGTGGAAAGGGAGCCGGAGAACGTCTGCGTTAGAGGAACCTCTATGACTAACCAAAGGAGGTCTAGGGAATCCCAAAATAAAAGGGAGACCGCGGCCCCTTGGGGGACACCTAAATCCGCCCATGCTCTGACTGATTTACAACTAGAACACACTTCTTATACCAGGTGAGTGATGGTGTTACATACTCAAGAACCTATGTGGAAGTCTGTTCAAGCAACAACATCAATATCTGGGCAGGAATCCTAATATTTTACAAAGGTGCGGTTATAGTTTTTCATTCTTTTTCAAGAGGAGCAAAAGACAAAGATATTTTGCAGTATTTTCGTGGTATCCACAAAAGAAACGTTACCGACACTGCTGCAATGACGTAGTCTGAAAATGAAAAGTTGGCCATAAAAGAGAAAATGAATCAAGGTGGCGCCAATGTATTTATTTTAAATGTGAAAAAGTACACATCTAGTTCTTCCTAACAAAGAAATACTTTTTAGTAAGAGTAATATGGCAATTCGTTATTTTGCCAATGAACAATACTTAAATGTATATTTTGGCAGACATAATTTAATAAGTTAAGGGGATGAAGTGTATGCAAACAATAATAGTGTATTCCTTTTTTCAGGAATTTTGCTGTTATTTGGTGCATTTCTTGCTTGGGAAACGCGTAATGTCAGTTATTCAGAGCTGAATGATTCCCGTAATATCGCGATATCCGTGTACACGATACTAGTGTCTTCTATGGTCGGTATTCCTGTGTTAATCTTTGTTAAAGAAAATCGTGACTTCAAGTTTTCTGTTTCCTCGTTCTTCGTATTCATTTCCACGAGTCTTATTATTGCGCTGATGTTCTTACCAAAGGTATGTATACGGATTGTACAAACGAACGAACGAACGAAGAACGAACCAACCGAACCGAACCGAACGAACGAAGGAACGAACCGAACCGAATCCAATCGAACCCAACTGAATCCAACCGAATCCAATCGCACCCAACCGAATCCAATCGCACCCAACCGAACGAACGAGTGAACAACAAATAGATACCCAAACATTTGCACAACAAAATTTGAACGCGCAAATATAGTGAAACGCAATGGAATGAAGCTCTATAGTTCCCTTTTTTTACCCTTTCACATAAATTACCGTTTTAACCACCAAATTTGTATTTAATACTGCACAGTTCGCGCACCTACTGACTAACATCCCCAAGGGGGCGGGGAGCTCATCTTACCTTTTAGGGGTTCAAATCGGTAGTTTAGTATCGCTTACATTGTTAAAAAATCTAAAACGACCAGCCGTTACCCTTTAAGGTGCATGTTTGCCTATCCTTCCCAGGCTAACATCCACAGTCAAGTGGCGATCTTAGCTAGTTTTACTTGCACAGGAGAATTACATTATATTCCCTTACATTTTTGACATAAAACGATAAACTAGTTTTTGTATTGATTACATTAAACAGGTAATAGCCGTGATGAAGGTTGCACCAACTCCAGACCGGCCTCAAGGCAGTGCTCAATTTGTTTGCCGTTCATCACAGACGTTTTTGAATCCTTCGAATCTTTTACCAACATCGTATAGATCCATGACCACGAATACCAAAGACAGTAGTGGCGTCCCAGATCTTAACCATCAACAACCAGGATGCGTTTATTGAGTTGTGGTTGCGACGCCCCTAGCTTTTTTAAAGGCACTCAATGTATATATACGTACATATGACGTTTGACGACTAAATATTTGGTCTTTTTTACAGCCGTTATTAGTGTCGGTCAAATTTCCCTTCCCTCTAAGGAGGAACTTGACCGACACTAATACTATAGTAGTCTCCTTCACAGCCGTCATTAGTGTCGGTTAGTAGGGAGGGAAATTTGACCAACACTAATAACGGCTGCTACTAAAAATTTTGACGACTGCATAATTCGAGTAATTGAAAGTAGTATAACGCTTAAATTAGTAATTTGTAATCATTACTTGGTCCTAAACCTTATACCACTTCTTCAAACTGTTCAAAGTCTGATTAACATACTCTGATGAAGACTGAAGCACATCAGTCGAAAATTAAGGTTAGTATTTCTTGTGTTGAGATCAAAAGTATTTAAAGCTCATCAGCCTATAACCATTTCTTTTCTCGATTCTTGCCGGCCGTATAATCATGCATGGATAAATGTACTAATTCTATACACAAACGAACAACGTATTCATCTCAAGCCTCACAATGACGTGATAGAACAACAGGTCAATTCACATGCACATATTTTTGTTTTCACGCTCACAAGAGAGGCTTGAGAAACGTCTGTATATTATTAGTACGTTTATTCAACAAAAAAATTGTTTTGAATAAGACAACATAAGTCTTATTTCTCTCTCTCTTTGACTCTCAGACATCCTCCGTAACCCGCCAGGGGTAAAATTGTGTCGCTTGTTTCTCGCTACCAGAAAAAATACCCCTGGGAACGAAGTCTGTTAGAGCTTGTTCCGAAAGTCGAAATTCAAATGGCGGCTTTCAAAAACCAACCAATCTATATTCTATGCACACAACATTCAACTCACATGCAACACATCACACAAACTCTACTCCGTCATATTATCACGCTACCGTGACATTATAAGATATTTGATTTATCGGAAAAAGAAGTTTACTATGAAATTGGTCAAATTGATTATAGTAAAACTGCAAGGTTTCAGAAAGATTGGCCTCAAACTGACGAAGGAATGAATTTTTGAAAGTAAGCATTTTTACAAAGAAATGTACTGTGGACGCTCATCGCATGACCGGCGAGCCTCGTTATCAGGCTAGACACACATTTCTTTGCAAAAATTTCACCAAAATGCTTACTTTTAAAAATTCACATCTTCGTCAGTTTAAGGGCAATCTTTACGAAATTTTTCAGTTTTACTATTTTCAATGTAACTAATTTGATAGTAAATTTTTTTCCCCGATAAATCAAATATTTTATAATGTCACATTAGCGTGATAAAGGTCTATTGAGCACACACAAGGATCGAACTACAGAACCCGAAATCTGAGCTCAACATAGACCTTTCCTAAATTAGCTTGGATGATCCCGAAACAATGGTTTCAAGTCGAGGTTGGCCTTGATAAACAAAAGAATCAAGTTCAGTCTCGACTTGGAACCATTGTTTCGTGATCATCCAAGAGAATTCGGGAAAGGTCTATTGGTGAGAAGCCGACGTATTTACAGCTTAGAGACTACCCATGCCACCCATTTCTCCCCTTTTTTGTAAGTACTGTTAATTAAATAAAAGTTCTTTTTTATTATATAACCTTAGCAGGTCCCCCAACCCCTCTCCCCCAAATAATACATAGTTATTACAATTGTATTCGCTGCTGCGCTCTTTTTTATGTCCAGTAAAGCATTTCTTTTTGCAAAACATCAAGGGAGGAGGATCCGTGTGGGCAGGTAGGGCATTTGCCCCACCAAATTTTGGCCTTCTTAATCAATTCAAAATGGCGCGACCTGAGGGTTAATTTGCATGAACACGATTGCTCACTAAGAAAAAACGAGAACTGGAAGAACTGAGAATTTAAAGTTATCTATAAAATGAAAGATAACAACCTTTTTGCCACGTCCGTGGGAACTCAATAAAATCAGTAAGAAGTTGCTTTAATCAAAAAAGATTCGTATATTTAACCTTTTTTTATAATTCTTTTTTACATTTAAACATTTTTTCTGTCAAGTATACTTTATGAATATCAAATCAAGCCAGTTTCTATAAAACTTAATTTTTTTGGTGAAAAACCTACCATAGGACGCTGAGTCTAATTGCCTAAAAACCATGTGATACAAGCTTAAAGTGTACTCGCCAAAATATCCGTGAAACAATTACTAACTAGAGCGTAATAGCTAGTATTTAGTTATCAGCTATTTAGTTACTAGCTAACTAAGAGTATTCGCTCGTGCATGAAAACCACAAAAAGAAACACAAAGATCGATAGAGGTATGTTGCTTTTGTTTTGACCGTTCTGGCTGAATGATATCTGCTATTTGTTACAAAATAATAATTAATTATAAAAACTAACGATAGAAGACTACGTTTCGTTGTCATCTCGACAACATCTTCAGGTCTACTGAAGGGTGATTTAGTAGAAATGAAAATATAGAAAAAGGAATGAAGTATAATATCAATGTGTCAAAGAATATCAAACAAATACTTTGGCTCTAATTGAGTCCGATTGTTTATTAAGAGATGGTTTCAGTTCCCTTATAAATAGCATCTCATGAATAAGACAATCCAGTTTTCCACGACATTTTTTCAGGACTGAATTTATACATAATACTTGTTTTTATTTTTTTTCAAGGATATATGACGTGAACTCTAGGTTTTATAATTCTTGAATAAAATAGTTTGTAATGATATATCACGAATTAGAACTAGGTCCTTCTTCACCCTTCAAATCTAACTGTTTCACCAGTCTAATTTCCCAAAGATTCTTTTCTTGGTCTTCATAATAGTCTAGAAATGTCTTCCCTTGCAAAGCCTTCGGAAGTCTTTTCTTCTCAATCTCGTCAACACGAATTGCAATCAATGAAGAATCTTTTAGGAGAGTATTCCGACACAATGCCATGTCTAATTCTCCTCTGCAAAATGTACTTGACATGTAATTCTTGGATAAAACTGCCAATATTTGTCGGCTGTTGTAGACACTGTCAGCCATGTTGTCAACGATGGTCTTCCCGGGCTGAAAGTCTCGGTTGTGGATGCAGTAGTTGAGGTTGTGTTTCTCTATCAAAGGTATTAATTCTGTTTTAACCCAATGGAAATCTTTGTTGCTGAAGGTGATGAAAACATCGTACTGGTAGCTTTCTGTTGAAAGGGGTTCAGAGGTATCTATAAAGAAGTGAACAACATTATTTAGGATCATTGTACTGAGTGAGAGTTTATAGGGGAAATAGAGGGAGAAGGTTCAGTTAGAGGAACATTAAGGTGGTGTTACACGAGGCGATTCGCGACGACGTTTTGCACAACAAAGTTGCAAGTGATGTTGCAAGTTTTTTAAGGCGATTCAAAAGCTCGCAACATGTTGCCGTGACAAAGATTGCGTGGAAAATTGTTCGCGCAACATTCGCGCACTGAACAGTGTTGCGAATCGTCCTTTGTAGCACCACAGGACTACAAATAGGGTTATGAGAAAGGTTACAAATTCCTTTATGAACAAAAGGGAATTGGTCAACTTTTTTCACTTTTGATGCCTGTCTTGATTCCATTGGCCACTCCCTTATAACCGCACCCCCATCACCAGATTGAAAAGTAAACTCGGTCCCCAAGATAAAGCATCAAGCAGTAAAAAGAAAAGAGCAGGGTCAACAGGTAAGGAAGAGAAAGGAAAAAATAAATAGATAAAATAAACGAAGAGCCAGAGAGGATGAAAATAAAAACAAGCATGCAAAAAGAGTGCGAAGATGAGACAACATGATGGAGCGAGAAAAGACCGATAAGAAAGAAAGAAAGAAAGTAGAGTAGCATAAAGTTATGGACAAAAAGAACCGACTGAGATCAAGTGAAGGAAAGACGGGGATTGAAGGACGAAATGCAGGGACAAAGTGAACTGCAAGTAGAGGAGTAGATGCTGTTACTGAATGAAATCTTACTGCGGAATCCTGTACGACGTAATCTATTTCTTCTTGCATAAAAGCCGGCTATGAACCCTGCCACACACACGACAAGACACACCAGAAATACAGGAACTGTGGTTTTCCATAACGGCCCCAAGGATGAAGAGGTGTTGGACAAAACGGCGAGGAACTCTGTGGTAGTAAGTTAAAACAAAAAAACAACCTCAAACAAAACAGTTATTCACATATACTCCATTAAATTTAAATTCAACTCATATTATCAGGGCACCTTTTTTTCCTTTTTTTCATGCTTCAAGGTTAATGGAACCCTTGCAGCGATTCCCAGAAAATAAATCGTTACTTGAATCTTTACTCAAACTTAAACATGTTTTTGTTTATGCAAAAATAGGTTTAAAGAACGCGAGTTCAGCAATTCTTTGTTTGCACGTTACGTCATCGCGCCCATGTTGGTGCCATTTAACAAAAGATTTCTCATTAGGTCCTTTTGTCTGTACCATCAACATGACCACCATGCCTTTGTCTTTTGATCACACATGAATATTCTACACAAAAACGAGGCTACAGAGAACTCGAAACTGGAGTATTTCATTAGGCTTCATACCAAGAAAATTTCATGGATTTTTTCACGGATATGCATGGCAGGTTGACGTGGAAAGTCTCGTGTAAGGGAGGATTAATAATTTATGTAAAGGGGGGCTATGATGATTTTGAGGGAAGTCATGATTTTTCAGCAGTAGATTTTTATTTGGGGGGGGGGGGGGATTTCTAAAACTATGCAAAAGTATGGCAAGGTACAAGGGGGCATGTTTTTTACTATTCTTTGCATGATACCACAGGAGGGAGGGCTAGGGGTTAGACAAATTTGACTTAGAATAGCAGGGGCGGGGCTTCTAAAAAATACAAGGGAAAAAATATGAAAACATCATGCATAGCCCCACTCTACATAAATTATGAACGCGTCCGCTTCCTAAGAGCAAACTGTGAGAATACAGCTGCGCAGGTTAAAAATAATTAGTCTAAAGACAATTTGCAATAGAAGTTTGCGTGTGCTCTTGGGCTCTTCTCAAGGTACTTGGAAACATTCTTTGTAGCATTCTTTGGCCATCGCCTGTATTGATGCAGTTTTCCACTTGCTTTCAGTTCACGAAGTAGTTTTCTCCATACTGCCTGCATGAGATATGTACTGCTGAAACTTAACCATTTTTGCTGATTCTTCCAAACACATAGAACGTACGCCATATACCCGTGAAACATTTACTAACCATTTAGAGCATAATAGTAGAAACAAGGTATGTTGCTTTTGTTCTTACTGTTCTGCCTGAATGATATCTGCTATCTCTTACAAAATAAAGGCAATTACATAACTTTTTTATTTGTTTTACGGATATATGGCGTGCACTCTTTTGCATTCTGTTTGAGCTCAGTTGTTTTAAAATTAATTTAGCACTGCATTTAAACCAATTACAACCCATATCCCTTATTCATTACTAAAGTGAGTTCGTTCAGAATTTTTTTAAAGATTAGCGCATGTATTTCTTTAAGCCTATTCCTATCTCTGAAGCTACCTTTTAAGGTGTTAAAATCGCTGCCACTTATTGCGCCTTAAGGCAATTTAAGAAACATCAAGAGAAACTCGGGGCGAGTAAAGGCGATTTAAGACTTTGATCGATTGTCTACTTAAGATAGCTTCACGCAATTTAAGGCAATAGTGCGGCTTAAGGCCCGGAGTGGGCCTATATTTGGCTTTGAACAACTTAGCTCTAAGAAGAAGAAGATGCTGCCTATGTAGTTACATCTGCGAATGGTTAGAACTTTAGCGTGGCTAGATTGACCACGCAACCCTGCATCAGAGGGTCGTGAAAGAACCACTGAGGACGTAAAGAAACTCTGGGAGGTGACCATCCTCAGTGTCACATATGGCCTGTTTCAGGGTTAAGGGGTTGGGATTCGGCGTATGTACCGCGAAGGGGATTTGGAGTCCTACTGTTCAGTGTTGCCTTTAGGCAAACTCTCTCGAATTAATTAAGAAATCATACGTCATGCACTTGGTTCTGCTGTAAATTTGAAAAAAAACATTCTGTTTTGATCAGATGATGATCGGAGTAGTGAATAACATACAAGAACATAACAGGGGCGTAGCGAGGGCTGAGCAAAGGGGAGGGGGGGATTTCCTGATACACTTTCAACACAACAAAAATTACTCAAAATTCATTCTATTTAATTTTTTCCCAATAACTCTAAACGATATGCTGGATAACAGTGAAATATTGTGAATTAGAATTAAAACTAAAACTTTAAAGTGATAGCATTGACATCATCCTTCACCCAAAAAGAGGCTCAAGGCGAAAATTTTAGGGTGAGGGGGGAGCTTTTCCTCGCTAAGCCACTGGAACATAATATGCAACTTCTCCAGTTGATGTTGAAGTTGAGTACAAGATATTTTACAATAGAAGAGAAGAGAAGCCGATAGATAAAGAATGGGTGAGATGCTTTCTAAGGACGTACACCAAACCCCGGATCCCCTGGGATAATAATTTCATGTCATGTTATTTTTATGTTGTTGAAGAAGAGAAGGAAAAATACAAAACAAAAACACCCAAACAAACAACAACAACAACAATGAACACGACATTTTTTCTCTATAAGTGGGCTTTCCCTAATAAACCTAATAAACCTGCGTCCCTGGCAACCGTCGCCAAGGGCGAAATGAGGGAACCGAATAACGAAACAACAGTCCTGAAGTATTGGTAAAATACGCAAAGAAAACCTCAAATATAATTAGATATTCGATTCCAAAAATGTGCAAAACCTCTCGCAACAAATACTGAAGACACGGCATTAAAACCTATAGAAGTATATGGGCGCCTATCAAACACGATTATTCGTAATAGTCCACCTGTATTAATGTCATATCAGTTATAATTATTACCTTTCCTTGATTGTTTAAGCTGGAGGCACACAGAGGAACCGTTCGATCCAAGAGAGGTGTTGACAGCACATTTATAACAGCCAAGGTCTTTCATCGTCACATTCCTGATGACCAACGAGAAGACTATACTCCCTTCGCGTATGTCTTTGTGTTCCGTGTAGTAATACCCAGAATGATCAAGAAGTGTCTGGCTATCATTGTGTGTCCATTCCATTATCGTATTAGTACTGTCCGAATATTTTAAGGAACAGGAAAGGGTAGCGGATCTCCCGAGCTCGGAGAAGATTATGGAGCTTTCACTTGAAACTCGAGGAGGGCCTTAATTGGGAATACAGATAAAGTTTTAAAATGTTTTCCCCCTTTCTTCCTGTTCTCTTGTACGTAATCTTATTTGTTTTATAGTATGTGTGTGAATAAATTTGAATTTGAACTTGAACTTTAAAAAAAGCCACATATTTTACAACCATCACTTCCCGTGGGGCTCTTCCGTGAGGTTCGCTCCACACACACTGCCATGTTACTACATTAAATATTTAGAGTACATGAAACACCCATCTCACATGCTGATTTTTACAGCGGGTAGAAAAATCGCAGAATCCGGAGGAAAACCCCCGTGACAAGGGAGAGAACAACACATCTAGCTACCTCTACCACGACGTTCGAACCAGCGACCCGACCCGTTGGACTCACAGTGGCAAGAGGCGACGCAATACCACCCATGCCACCCATGCCACCCATGTCAACCATACCACCCATGCCACCCATGCCACCCATGCCACCCATGCCACCCATGCCACCCATGCCACCCAACTTCTATTTCGTTGGCCGTGCGCATTTTTTAAGTCAGTAACTAACGCTCGCTATGTGGAAAAAGGAATGATTGTAATCACATTCCCGGGATGGAGCAGATTTCGAGCGCAGGGAAGATCGTCATGACTCTGAAAAATGGATAAACAGCAGTACACTCTGAAACAATGTAGTAGAACTCGCATAACTCGATGAATACGATGAATACGATTAGATGATGTATCATACACTTTCCATTCAGGGAAGTACTCGAATAAATATATGAGAACGTATTCTCCAACCTCAATTTCAAGCAATTGTTTTGTGGTTACGGGAAACGTCTACCTTAGTTAAGTTATATTGGACACTCTATCCCAAATACCTTATCACTGGCGGATCTAGGGTGGTGCCAGAGGTGCGCATCTCCCTTAGATGAGTTAAGTCCAGAACATAAATGATGCACCCCCTCAAAAAATCCTAGATCTGTCTTGGCCGTACTCACGGACTCCTATCCAGAAGATTATACTACAATCTTAGACAAACTTGTTAGGACACTTTCTGTTTTCTCTCACTCCTAACGTCATCCTCCCGCCCCTCGCCAACTCAATGTTTGTCCCAACAGTTTCATTTTGTGTAGCCTGCGTAGCGGCGCATTGGAGAAATTACATTTTGTGTTTAGCAACCAAGATCAACATTGTGTTTTGAGAAGGGGAGGGTGGGAGATAAAGGAATGGAGAATGGAGAGACGGGAAATCTGGACACACCATTGTGCCATATTATCATATTGTCATGATAAGAGTCTTCATCACATTATTACCTTTTTTCTCCACGTTTAACCATATATTCTGACTATCCATTCCCTCATGGGTTTGGACACCACATGTGTAGTTCCCCGCATCTTTCAAGGTAACGTTAATAATATTGTACCAAAACACCACGTGGTTAGGCCCGTGAAATCGGTAACTTCTTTCAGGAATTTGAAGATTTTTGCCGCCAAGCTTCCAAATGAAAGCAGTAAATATCTCTAGGACGTCGGATCCTCTGCATTCAAGGCTGATATTTTGACTTTTGTATACTGTTATCTTGTTGTATGACGTGGTTACCTTGACTATTCTCTCGTGGTCCACAACTGTTAAATAAAAGACTCATTCGAACCCAATAACATAATCCAGAAATACAGATAAACTTTGACTTGAAGAGTCTAAGTAATCAGCAAGCAATGAGTAATCCAAAAGACATGTCTAGGGTCTACTGATAATAAGAGTGTAATGTATGCTAGGAGACCACGGGCTTGATCACTTTCCACCAGGTATCTATGTGATGTCCGATCTTAGCCTGAACAATAGACAAGAAATCCTTAACTCATGAAAAATATGTGAGTTTAAGGTTCGAAACTGACTTGATGTGCTTGACCCAAGATGGTGGAAAATGATCACGTTAATTAGTTCATATCGCCTGCAGTAGTGATTGTAAAGGTGTTCCTTAAAATGTGCCTATCAGAGGCTGTCAGCGACGTCTTCTCTATCTATTCTCTAGACCCCATCCCATCCCCTCCTCCCTTCATTACTAACGGCTTCACTGCTGTTATGCTAGCTGGGATCCTAACCTCATAACCTCATGGCACAATGCCCTCCAAAAGCCCACCTCGGCTTCTTTCTCTCGGCTACTTTCTATAGGCACAGGGTACCCAATCTTACCCCTTCCACCTCTTTCCTTACCACAGCTATCCTCATTTCCATGAGATGATTGAAAGAACCCTGTGGGAGGATGGTTTTGCTTGTATCATTGACATTCATAGCATAACCTCTGTACTCAACCCATTCAGTGTAACAGGGCTGCACAAATCAATCGGTTCTTACCATTTAGTACTTTGATAAATACTGGCCGCATATCCGATCCTTTTGAGCTATTAGCATGGCATGCATAGCTTCCCTTATCCTCCAAACGAGCAAAACTGAAGTGAAGTGTGAGACCAAGGCTCGATTTGGACACGTGGCTTGGATCATTAAATTCACTGCCGTCTTTCGTCCAGGTTAGCTTTGGTTTCGGCCATCCACTGGCGCTACACGTCAGGACATACCTATCGCCTTGCCGCATCTCGATTTCTGTTTGTCGAGGTATTATGATATTTGGTTTAGCTATATTTAAATAAAAAGAAGAGAAAATGAAAATGAATATAAAGTTAATAATGAACAACCTATTTAATCCATATACTGTCTTTTCCACTTTCCGATCTTTCCCCTGAGTCCCGCTCATTCTCTTCAGTATTATTTTTTTGTTTACTGTACGGGAACGTTTCAGTGAGAGAAGATGATTCAGGGGAAAACGGTAAGCTCAGAATGTCTATAGACTCCTTGCAACAATTCGCAAAGCAGGTCAATATGGAGGACAAAGCAATAGAGTTGTGACGTATTTCCGGATTCAATTTTTTACAAACTCCGCTAAAAATAGAGCCAAACATTTATCCACAGTTTCGCCTCTACCTGTAATAAACAGAATTCTGTACAACAATTCCCGCTATAAAGAAAAAAGCAAGAAAAATCTTCAAAGAACTGCTTTTCGTCACATTGGACCCGGAAGTCGCTTTTCTATTCGATTGACGTCACACTTAAAAGCTCTATAGAATTTTATTCTCCCGATTATCGAAGAAAATATCCCGTTGTTTTGTTCTCCAAATTGAACTGCTTTGGGAATTGCCGCAAGGGGTCTTCATAGCCTCCGCCATGTTGGGTGCCATGTTCGAATTGTTTAAGGTAATTCGATCGTGCATTGGTACGCATCTTTTCTGCGCATGCTTTTCGTTGATTGGGATTCCTGTGGTAGAGCTTTTTCAATATGGCGGATAAGGC
>WUAP02133131.1:0-13489 GCA_015163945.2 Stichodactyla helianthus | reverse complement strand
AGGGAATACAGATGATCACAGGGAATAAAGATGATCACAGGGAATACAGGGAATACAGGGGATCAAAGGGAATACAGTGGATTACAGGGAATACAGGGAATACAGGGGATGACAGGGAATACAGGGGATCACAGGGAATACAGGGGATCATAGAGAATACAGGGGATCACAGGGGATACAGGGGATGACAGGGAATACAGGGGATGACAGGGAATACAGGGAATCACAGGGAATACAGGGAATCACAGGGAATACAGGGGATAACAGGGAATACAGGGGACCACAGGGAATACAGGGAATCACAGGGAATACAGCGGATTACAGGGAATACAGGGAATACAGGGGATCACAGGGAATACAGGGAATACGGGGGAATACAGGGGATCACAGGGAATACAGGGGATCACAGGGAATACAGGGGATCACAAGGAAATACAGAAGATCACAGGGAATACAGGGAATACAGGGGATCAAAGGGAATACAGGGAATACAGGGAATCACAGGGAATACAGGGGATCACAGGGAATACAGGGGACCACAGGGAATACAGGGAATCACAGGGAATACAGGGGATCATAGAGAATACAGGGGATCACAGGGAATACAGGGGATGACAGGGAATACAGGGGATGACAGGGAATACAGGGGATGACAGGGAATACAGGGAATACAGGGGATACAGAGGATCACAGGGGAATACTATGTATTTCAAAAGAACACACGGTAATGGAGTACACAAACGTGGGGACCTTTCATGGAGGCATACACCAAGTGCTGACCAACCAACGTGTTTCTATCCGCGCTTTCTTTTGTACACCTCAGATAGTAGGGGCTGTCACTTTTTTAAGCCTCAAATAAGGTCACGAGAAAATAAACCACTGGAGACTGACTTAGTTTTTGAGAGATTACTAAGGGTGTGTCATACTAAATTGGGCTTGAAACAAGGTTTGGCTCACCACTTTTTGCCTTTCGATAATAGACCTTTCCCAAATTCGCTTGGATGATAAACAATGGTTCCAAGTCGAGACTGAACTTGATTCGTTGGTTTATCAAGGCCAAACCCGACTTGAAACCATTGTTTCGTGAACAAAATAAAAATTACTGGCTTGTGAATTTGTTGTTGTTTGATGGGATTTAAATTTCCAATATTTTTGGAAATTGGAGTATGTTTTTTATAGAGCAGATTTCGTATGACTGTGAAAAAGTCGCGGCACGGTCAGTGCCGTAAGTGTGCCTTGCCGCGACCGTGATGTTTTCTAGAATTCTAGCTAAAGTTCCTTGCCGTGCCTTGACCGTGTCCGCGCTGTGTTCGTGCCGCGACTTTCTCACAGTCATACGAAATCTGCTCTATACCCAACAGAAATACCACCAGCCACCGTATAAACAATGATGAAACCAAACTTGGGCTCCCTGTGTTAGGTCTGTACATTTTGACGTAAAGTATGCTTTTTAATCCTTTCTATTGGTATAACTCAAAAAATCTATCTTACCAATAAATTAAATCATTTATTTAATTTCAATGCCATTATGGTGTAATTTTGTGAGCGGAGATGCGGCATATAGTTTGGGATTCCTGCAAATGTTATCTGAAAAGGGCTTGGGTCGAAAGATCTCAGGTGAAGAGACATCCCCGTAAAAAACAGCAAGTGATGAATGATAATGATAGTCGTTTCACATTCTATTCAGCATTCACTTCAGGTGTTTTCTTGATACTCTGTTCCGTATTTTCATCAACCATGGCCCAAGCTGACCGTATCAAGGCTTCCACCAACAAGTTCTCGTTGCACTTGCACCAAGTTCTTCGCAAACAACATGCCACAGATGAGAATCTTTTTTATTCTCCTTCAAGTATTTTAGTGGCTCTGGCCATGACGCACCTTGGGGCTCGAGGAAACACAGCCAAGCAAATGAGCACCTCATTCCACCTGGACGAGATCCCAGAAAATAACCTGAATTCGGGATTTCAGAAGTTTCTCCAAGCCTTAAACCAGAGCAACTCCAAAGGAAACGAGATTGCAATGGCGAATCGTTTATTTGCACAGATGGGCTTTGAAGTTTCTCAACAGTTCCAAAAGGACAGTAAAGAATTCTATAGCGCCGAAGTTGCCTTGGTTGACTATCAAAAGAACAGCGAAGGAGCGAGACAAGAGGTGAACAAATGGGTCGAACAACAGACCAAGAACAGAATTCGAGATCTTATTCCAGAGGGGATGTTCAACCCAGATACACGTCTTACTCTTGTCAATGCCATTTACTTCAAGGGATCCTGGATGTCTAAGTTTGATCAGAATTTCACAGAAAGACGCCCCTTCCATCTCTCTTCTTCCAAAAACATTGAAGTTCCAATGATGTATCAGTCAGAAAAATTTAGATATTTCGAGAGTCCAGAGCTTGAGTGCAAGATGTTGGAACTCCCTTATGCAGATGAGAAGATGTCTATGATTGTCCTTCTTCCTGAGGAAGTTGATGGTTTGGCTAAACTAGAGGAATCTCTTACTTATGACCAACTGGAAAAGGCAATCAGCAATCTGAGGACGGCTCGCAAAGAAGAGGTTGAAGTCACCTTGCCAAAGTTCAAGCTTGCTGAAAAGTTTTCTCTGAAGGAGGTGTTGGGTAAGATGGGAGCTGGTGACATGTTTAACCCAGCCAAAGCTGACTTGACAGGCATTAATAAAGATGGACAGCTGCATGTATCTGAGGTTGTGCACAAAGCCTTTGTAGATGTGAATGAAGAAGGGACTGAAGCTGCTGCTGCTACGGGTGTTGGAGTTGCACTAATGTGTATGCCGATGAATCCCATATTTTTGGCAGACCACCCTTTCTTATTTGTCATTCATCACAGTGCTAGTGGAGCTATTCTTTTTCTTGGTCGTTTGGCTAACCCAAAGTGAACAGCATGAACTTTGTGGGATTTAAACTTTTAAGAAAAAAAAATACACATGTAGCTTTGGTTAAAAATTCATAATTAATGTTTCTATAAGGACCATGCAATAGTTTTGTAATTTAAAAGAAAATGTATATAAAGCATGGTAATATATACACAACAGAAAAAAATACATGATGTTAAACAAACATTTGATAGGTTTTTAAAGTGAAATAGAATCAATCTATAATGATCAAGATGCTGTTGGTAACCCAAAATCGTCTAAGGAATTTAAAAACCAACATAAAATATTTAATAACTAATTTTGATTATCAATTTGTGAATAAGCTGAATCATGCTGGTCATGCAAAGTTAAGGCCCTGTGGAAGCTAGACCATTAAAGTAATGGATTCAAATTGAATATTTGTACTTGTTCAATTTATACATAATTAGAATATTGTATTCTTATTTCTAATTCTCATTTGGTCCTTCTTAGCCTCAAGGATACATAAAAACATTTTCTTGCATTCATTACAGCATGTTGTAAGGTGGTAATGGAAAACGCCTTCAGTTTTGCTCATTCCTGACTAATTTTGTTATATATAATCAAGGTGAAGACCAAGCAACAAAGAGCTCCAAACATGAGTATTGAAAGCAGGTGAATATGCCCTGAGGTAAGGAAAGGTAGCAGTTGTTTAGAAGAGGAGGGGGTAAGGTTATTGGGGTAGAGATAGGGTGTACTTAAGCCATGTTTGCCAGTCCCCTCTACTATGTCTAGAATAAATGTGTTGATATACCATAGTCCTGGGGGGGATCCACAAAAGGGGTGTGGGTGCTCGTAATAGGCTTTTAGGGGTTGAAATTCATAGTTTGGTACCTCCTAGGGTGAAGCTGGTACCTTTTAGGGCATTAGGGGAAGTCCAAGTTAGGGATTTTTGATAGTGATAGTCAAAACCTGAGACATCTGCTAGGAGATACAACAATCCATATAAGGCCTGAGGAACACTAGATGTTTGTACTAAAGCTAGACCACAATGCACATTGTTCATTGTGTCAGAAGGGACTACATATGTATACTGAAGAAAAAAGCTTGGTTCACACTGGTGATGCAAGCATAAGTGCAAGCAACATATGCTGATTCAGAAGAGTACTGCTCATTAGTGGTGCTTGCTTTTTCTCACACCTTGGTGGTAATTTAGAACTGAGTGACTGCATATGTTGCTTATGCTTGTGTTGCTAGTGTGAACTAGGCTTTAGGGATCATCCTTTTGGAAGATGACCAACTAGGATAACATGTTGGCAGTTAACAAGGTGACACTCAAGTATATATAATAACACTTTTTTAATTCATTTTATAGCATAGATTTTGTGTAACATGCATACATATTTAAACTGAAGTTTTTAAAATCCAATTAGTTTTCACACTAAATGAATACAAATTTAAATCCTTTACACAACACATTTTGTGAGAAATAAAACGTATATTCCTTTTCATATTTTTTGGATTAAATTTTACAATTTTGATAAATAAAAAAATAAAAATAAATCATACACACTTATACTTACTTCAACTCAATGCTGAAGTTTCTAATCTCAAGGCTTTTGATATTACGATTGACAATAGTCCTGTTTCACATTCCACAATCACTGCTGTAATCCTTGACCACAGATTCATTTGTAAAGCTTTAGCCTCATTTAAGAGCAAATAATTCATAAATACCAACAACAATGCAAAGAATGTACAGCTTCAACAATTTAAACATTTAAATTCCACATACTTTCACTTAGTATCTATGAATAACTTACTCATGAGGCTAACCCTGTACAAATGAGTTGTGGTCATTACAAACAGTGGTTTTATGGAATGTGAAAATGGACTAGTGTCAAAACTGGCCATTAAATTATTTGGCGAATGCCAGTAATTTCCTATTATCTATAGCTAAACCCATATAAATTTCTGGCTAAACAAAATATTGCCAAATTAATTTCAAAAAAATTTTTAAATATAGATAATATGTATGTAATTATTAATGAAATACCCAAAAGTGGCAATAAATGCTAACATTGTGACTATGAAAATACTTCACCTCTCAGTTGTTTGGTGTGATTGAAGTTCTCTCAAAGTTTTAACGTCTCGTTTGCAATGTTTCTGAGGGCAACCACCACAATGGACAATGACAATGATCATTCTGATTGGCTGAATGTTTCACTGTTTCAATATTTCAGCCCAAACAAATTTAGCCAATCAGAGGCAATCATTTTCAAGGTCCATCAACCATTCTCATGGTTATTGTGGTGGTTGCCCTTAGGAACATTGAGAGTGAGACCTTAAAATTTTATGGGAAAACTTCTGTCATGCCAAACCTAACTGAGAAGCTTAGTACTTAGATTGATATCACTAAACCCATGAAATAGCTATATGGTCTAATAGAGATTAGCAGACACTAATTCCATTGTTTTCTTTCATGCTATTTGTTTATCAGACTTTAACTATTAGTTTCTGTTTCATGGATTAAGTGCCATCACTTTAAGTCAATGAAAGAAAGACTAATAGTCAAAGTCTAGACTACAAATAGACACAAAAGAAAACAATGGAATTAGTGTCTACTAATCTCTATTAGGCTAAAAGCTATTTCAGGGATTAAGTTCCAGTCACTGTAGTATTACCATGGTTACACTTGCATTGAGCATTATCCTTTGATCCATAAGTCAAAAAAGTTAAGAGGTAGGTATTTTATTAATAACTATTATAATTATAATTATTATCGTAAATAATTACACAACCACTTGCTTGAACATACAAATTTTGTTTTTCTTTTTCTGTTTTGGGAATATTCTTATTTTTCATCAATGACTTATAAAATAGAGCAGTTTCCATATGAAAAGGAAATGTGCACTGCATACTTTATGGAAGAATAGTTTTGATTATAGTAATTAAAATATGGTATGACTACAGTAAATTCTATGAATTTGTGTATCATTTTCTACTTGTACAAAATTGGCTCTTTGCCACTAAAACATAAAAATAAACCTCATTACCATCAGTTTTCTTTTGTATCAAATGCTATAGAGTGTTAACACAGCACTTTTCATTATTCTGCAGCCTAGTGACTCCAGACTTCTGGGCGACATTTGGCATTTTGGCTTCCTTCAATGAAAGTTTCAACAGTCTGAGTTAGTAATTATTTTGATTGACGGAAGCTGAAATGCCCAACGTCGGCCAGAAGTCTGGAGTTGGTAGGTCGCAGAATTATGAAAAGCACTGTAACCCATGAAACAGAAACTATTATGGCTTTTTGGTAATGTTATCATCAATGCTATAGAGTGATGGCACCTTAACCCGTGAAACAGAAACTATTTCTGCAATTTTGTAATGTTATCATCACACACTAATCTACTAATCTCTATTAGACTAGTAACTATTTCACAGGTTAAGTGCCATAATCTACAAGGTAATTATTATGCTTTGAAAACCTTTACTATCCTGGATACATGTTGTCTACAAATGGGACAATCCACTACCTGTTTACTACACTGTAGGCATGTCACCATGTGTCCACACTCCAAGAGCACACAGTCTATGAATCTGTCCATACAAACTTTACATAAGTCTTCTGAATCCTCTTCCTCGTCACATGCTACAAGTTAAACAAACAAAATAGAAATGAGTAAGTTATACTTCAAAAACAGGATCTAACTAAATTGACAGGTCTCAACATTTCCTGATGTCATCTTCAGTGCACAGATACAAATAAGACTGACAGGGACAGCCAGAGTAGATTAAAATGAGCTTTAAAATACCTATAATGCTCATACAAAAATTCTGGCCCTTTCAGTATAGAAGATAATCTTGTATGTCAAACTTTTTATTGGTGTCAGAAAATAACTACAATTCTTTTGAAACAAAATTGTTATGATACTGTACATGCTATAACTTACTTTGCTTATTTTCATGTTTGGATTTCCATAACATTCTAACTTTTTGCAGTAGTTCCTCTTTTTCACAACAACCTTTGAAGTCTACGCAGTTAACTGTAAGGATTTGTTTAATCTCTCTGACTGAAAGATTACCAATTTGTTCAATGCTTGTAATGTCATCTATCGTTTTTGGGACAGCCTTGAAAAAATATAAATATATATTTCAATAAACTGCATACATATTAACATCCATCCAAAAATGGCTTTTCCATTAATAAGAAAATGGAAATTTATCAGTGCACACTTATTCTTCCAGAGGAGCCCCTGACACCAACTTGCACAAATTATGCTCACTTAGTTTAATGAAAGATTTTAATACACAAATGCTCCAGAATCTCATTAAGCAGCAGGCAAGCTAAAGTTTATGGATTTCTTTGGAATTAAAAGTACATTTTTTGCAGAATATAATACCCTTAAAATCTACACAGACTTCAAAAAGTGAGGTTGCTTATGCAACTCAGGCTTTGGATATTCTTGGAGTTTGAAACTTGGTGTAGGTGGGGATTGGAAAATTTTAAGGGAGTTACCTACATACCTTGTTAGATTTTTGTTTTTCAACTCTCTGCGAAACATTATTCAAAGTTGATGCCCTGTTTGTATTATAAGAACTATTGTTGTATGTGTATCCATTATTCTGCTGGTGCTGCTGCTGCTGCTGCTGTCGTGGAAATGGCACATTCTGTGAGCCTGCTGGAGAGCAGTTGAGGACTAACTCTATCAATTCCCTTTTCTCCTTGCACTGATGGGTTGATATATTTCTTTTTCTTAGAAATTCTTGTAGATCTTTGACTTTGATTTTGATGAGAAATTCTTTGTGTATTTGTGGTGCATTTAAGGATCGACACGTAAGGCAGTTGGGACAGGACTGATCAGTGGGATTTAGTCCTTCTTTGAAGCATTCCTTGCAGAAAGCCCTTTTACATGCATTACAAATTTGCTGTTGAAAATAAAGAAACAATTGGTCAGAATTTGGAAACACTAGATAAAGTAGAACAAAGTTTAAGACTAAGTAAATTTAGTTATTATTCTGATTATAAAGGAAAGATGTACAATAATAGTAGTAAGGAGAAAGAGAAATAATTTTACAAATTTCATCTGACCAAAACTTAATTAAGAAACCCCTTGCAATATTGTAAGCCTACAGCTTTCACCTGTGATGCAAATACAAGGACAAAAACATTGATCCTTTGCACTTGTGTTTCTGTTTTTCTTTTTCCATTAAGTCTTGTGCTTGTATGCATTAGTAATAACACACTATAAAAACCAGCTAACCTTTAGCTCACCCTCTATGATAATGACCCCCTTTTCCTAGCACCCTTCACACACAGTCTGAATAGACCAATCCCGCCAACACTAGCTCCTCCAATGAGAGCATAAAGTTTTCCCCAAAAGAATATGAAGGGTCAGACAAACAAAACTACAAACCTCTCGATGTCATGGACATTTATTGGCTATTTGTGTTGATGTTTTCCCGCATTACACAACATAAAACTAAACCGTATATGATTTTTAGTAATCAACATTTATTTCATAGCCCAATCCCAATAAAAAAATTTGGCTTGTCCGATGTACCAACAGTATCTATGGATTGGAGATAGGTCTATTAGATGTCTGAATAAGATTTTCTCAATTTTAATAAAGCAACTTTCAATATTAAGTGAACTCTGCTGTTTTGAACTTGGCCACTTGAATTTTGTTTTTCACATATCAATAAAAATCTTAAAGACCCCCTAGTGATTTTTCTTCGATCGAAAGAAGTGAAAAATCAAATTCCAACTTGCTTTTTTAGAAGACCAGCTCAGAGCTCAGGCAATTGCTACCAGCAAAATACCACTAATTTGACCCTCAGTAGCAGGGAAGGGGGGGGGGGGGGGGGGGTTAAAATAAAAAATCAAAACCGGAAAGCATGAAGCAGCGATATTTCAAATTAATAAAACCAAAACGTTGTTTTTAGATTACAGTGAGCTAGAGAAATTATCAACTAGATAGACTGATATTAATAAACCTTGAGAATTATAAGCAGTTCAGCTGGGAAAAAGTTTTCGCTATTTCTAACTTATAAGCTTTTTTTGTTTCTCAATTTCCGTGATTTCTTGGATCTTTTTCTATCTTATTTGACAACTCTTCCGGACTACAATTTTTTTTCTCCCTATGATCAATTGTGGAAATGACATCATTCAAGTTCACTTCGAAAGCGATTTGTTTGTTTTAAATCTTCTCAATATTTTCAAAACTCAAATAGTAAACCACATCAGGGTGATAAAAACTTAATACAAAATGATTTTCAATGAATATCAATTTACAAAATATTAATTTCTGTGGCTCTATGGCTTTTGGATTCGCACTTGAGTAAACTTTAGTCGCCGTATGTGTTTTTAGTGAAGTTGATAACACGATCTAAAAAACTCTCTTTCGGCGATTCCTAGCTACTCCATAATACTTTATCTACACCAGCACCGCAAGGAGGAACGACAAAAAGAAATTTGCCTTCAAAAGGACTGTTAAGGGTTTAAAATAAGTTAATTAAGTTATAAGTTTAAGTTAGATTTCGATTTTGAACATTCGATACTCGACACCATAAGAGATTTATTCTGGAAAGTGTTCACAAAACATCTCGCTTCTTCTCGAACTTACCTTACGACGGAGGAGTGTGAAGTTCACACTACACGAATAACACACCATGTCAGCATTCGGAATGTTGTAGGAATAACTGTTAGATAGATTTGAAGTTGAGGAAGGAAAGGAGCGGGTGTTTGATGTATGGAAATTAAACTGTGGCTGTTGTGGTCGAAGCGATTCGCTAGCTCTTGCCCCACTTTGGCTGTTTGTATTATAATGATAGTTCAAAATAGACCCGATGTACTCTCGATTGTCCCTTAGTTCTCCATTTAGGCCACCAGCACCCATATCAAGGAAGTGCTGAGAAGAAGGGGAGATTTAGAAAAAAGTTCTCGCATTACTCCTGACAACGACTATGAAGAGCTCTTACGAGTAGTGAGACTGGTACGAGGCCCCTCTCATTGTCACGTCAGACCACAGAACTCCTGAACCTTTACATCATATATGGGAGAGAATGTTTTCCCATTTCAAAGCTCGTGGGAACGTTTCATCGATTAAAATAAATCTATATTAATGCATCGTTTTCTGTATCTATATCTTCTCTAACAGGAATAAAAGGAATGACTTGATGTGACATACAAAACCGAAAACATACACCACAAGCAAAAATGGGAAATAAAATAAATAAATCAAAGTTTTGACATGAGATTAATAAATGCATGAAGAAAATAGACTAAGGGAACCCGTATGCCATTAATATTATTCAGTAATACTTTAGATTATCTCTCTCTATAAAAAAAAGAAGGGACTTTTATAAATTCTTAATTTTAGTATCTTTAATTAGGGAAGGGGACTTAGGGAAACATATTTAGAATACCCCAGCATGAAATGAAAAATACTTTATGGATGTCCAATACAGCTATTTATCTATATGCATGTCTGGGAATTTTTAGTATTTTACTTGATATTAGTCATGTGAACCAGGAAGGACAGAATAGACCAAATTGGCTAACACATTGCTATGTACTTTAAATTAAAAACCTCTGTGAATAAAAACTTCTGTTCCAAAAATTTCCATTGCATTTCCACGTGATATTCAAATACAAGATACAAAGAATCTTAACAAATTGTTAAAAAAAAAAAAGAATTCAAAAGAAGTTGAAAGGGTGTACTGCCAGCTGTTCAGTTCCCATTACATGATCTAAACCCATATACATGATATTTTTATCACTTTTAAGAATGATTTGTTGTTACATGAAGGTAATCATCCATTTCCAATAAAGCTTTTAAGTCATGACATATTTCAAGGTCCACTGTCATATACAATCTAATTTCCACTAGTAATAATTAAGATTCTGTGCAAAAATTCCTGCCGTGGAATAATAATAAAAAAAAATCTTCACAGGAGTGCTTTTCATATTGGACCTAAGTCTCTTTTTCATATTAGTACAAGCGACATCACACTTAAAATCTTAATAAATGCTTAAACAACTAATGAATAATTAATGAGCAAAACACAATAAAAATCATTGACCATGGAGGTTGTAATTCAGATACAAAACTGTCTTCATTCGCATAAACTTTAACATGGATTTTCTCAGCCAAACTTGATTCATTTCGAAAAAAATCAGACTAGAATATGAGAGCATACACCTAGATGTTAAGTAGTCTACAACATTCGCATCTGTGTTGTAAACACTACTTAGAATATTAAAAAGGTGGAAATGAATAAATATACAATGTACAAAAGCACTTAAGAGTGAGATTAACATATTAATATTAATTGGGGGTGCTTGTATAAATGTATAAACATTTAAACTAAAAGTTAAATATTAGAAATAATCATGCATAGCAGGTGCCAATGAGGATATCAAACATTAATGTAAGACTATTCCTGTACTTAGGAATGACAACTGTGACATCCAATCTAATATCTTTGGGTGTTCAAGAAGGATTTATAAGATCAAAATTTTGATCACTTAAGATTCAGTAATGTGTGTTTAAGTGTTTACTGGAAAATTTTAGTTACAAGTACAATGTTTGACACAATGTTTATTGATTAAAAGGAGCAAGTGAGATCTAAACCTCTCAAGGTATGTATACTTAACTGTTGATGTTTTTTTGTTTTCATTTACTTGAAATAAATCCTACAAAGATCTTAAACATGATAGTAGTTTTTTTATCAAGAAGGCATTTTTCATTAATCATAATGTGGCTATTGCATTTAAAGTTTGAATCCCCCACTGAGGTTGAAGACCTCAAGAATTAGAGTCAAGGTTGAAAAAAAATTAAAAATGATTGGAAATCCTTTGGGTCAATCAAGTATGAAACACACAGGAATCTAAATGGGGGAGGGGGACTTTCTAAACATTGCCCAATAATGTTAAGGCCTAAGGATAAAGCCTTTTCCTGACTTAAGATGCTGGTCTACATCCCCTTGATGCAAGAAAATAAAGCAAGACCATAAATACTAGAATTAAAGCATCGTTTAATGTACAAACCAGGAAATTTTCAAACCTTAAGTTTAAAATATTCTTTGAACAAGTTCATTATACAACCAGATAATCTTTCATGCAGACCAAAAATTATATTGTTGAGAGGTCAACCATTATATCCATTCTGCTCAGTCAGGAATCCTGAAACGTTAGTGAAGCAAGCTCAAAGAAATGACAACACTATGGAATCTGATGGTCATCTTGTTCATATTTATGTAATTAACATTCTAAAATGAGTAGTTGTCTTCATAAGTCATCTCCACCTTCTTGAACATACTTTGGCTTGACATGTTTCCATAGTTTCTAGGGTAATATTATAAAACAAATTAGAACAACATTATATAATTGTTAAATTTGTTATAATATAACTTTGGCCTTTTCTGATGATAGAGATGTACCACAGCCTAGCTTCAGCACAAACATCTGAGTTTTGAGTGCAATCATCTGGGCGAATGGTCTTTAAAAACAAAGTTGTTGATGTTGACTGACACTAATCTCACTAATCCTCAGACTCAATACAAACATCAAATGTTCATCAAACCTATTGCAGTGTTGTTTGTACCCAAGCTAGACCAGAATGCATTTCCCTTGTCTAATTGTAAAAAGGGCTGTGCATGTCTACAGTATGAATACATTTGTCTGTCATCAAAATATAACAGAGCATATTCTTATTTCTGGATTACCACCTCCAGTTTTAATAAACTAGATTTTTAGCAAAGATGATGCAACCTCAAGGGGTTGGCACCATCGCATTCTTTTTCATGAGTGCACCATCCTGTTCTAGGTTCACATCCTCAATAGAATGTCATTCTTAGCTTTTTCATGTTCTGATGAGAACGGAAATCTAAAGGATAACAGTACCAGTGCAATTCTTTTTCATGCATGTGCCGCCATCTTTAGGTCTCATGGTCTATGCTAAATCTGTCTAATCATATAAAAATAGGAAATTTATGACTGAAGCTGTCATGAAACAATTTGCACCTATCAATGTTAACCCAGCATAGACTGGGGGGAGGTATCCAATTTTTTTGCAACCAAGTACTTTCACTAGCAGTCTTTTTGTTACCAACAACTGCACTTTTTCTACCATGTTGAAGTTCATCAGCAAAAAGACTGGTAGAAAAGGTACTTGGTAGTGAAAGGGTTGTAATTCTGGAGGAGGCCAGGCATATTAACATGATAGATGCATTACAAACACTGACTTTTGTGTATGTAAAATGATATGCCAGGTCTGTCATAGGAAGCCATGGCTAGTACTTTGATGTTAGTCCTGAGATCAAATTATGTACCTATCAAAGTAAACCCCAGGGGGAGGAGTGTGGGCAAGGGGTTGGGGATTTGATCAAGAGCTACAAATGTTTGTCTGAAGAGAAAATGTACCTGTTTATATGTTTGCTAGAAAGCTAGCCCGGTCAAATGCCTGACCCTCAGGACCCACAAGATGATCAAATGCCCAACTTTTGCCAGCACTCCCCTCACCCCTCGGGGTTTACTTTGATAGGTGCATTATTTCTAAAAACGCAGTGACTATACGTCCGGCAGCCGGACGCGGTCTTCAAAAAACTAAACGTCCGGCAGTCCGAAATTTTCCCC